>JANRGW010050524.1:0-20523 GCA_024733675.1 Psilopsiagon aymara | reverse complement strand
AATTCTTTACTGTGAGGGTGGTGAGGCACTGGAATGGGTTGCCCACGGAAGTTGTAAATGCTCCATCGCTGGTGGTGTTCAAGGCCAGGTTGGACATAGCCTTGGGTAACATGGTTTAGTGTGAGGTGTCCCTTCTCATGGCAGGGGAGTTGGAACTAGATGATATTGAGGTCCTTTCCAACCCTGACTATTCTATGATTCTATGATTGCTGGGACTTGCCCCATTTGATGTCCTGGCTCTGGTTTGGCAGGTCATTTCCTCCTTCCTCCCATTTTAGTCACTGCATCCTATCTGGAGCGCTGCTGGAGCCCAACCACAGTTTGAGGCCACATATCAAATGCTCAGCTTGCTTCAAACAACAGTCACCTTGCCTCATACCTTAAAACCACGATGGGCACGTTTTGCTTGTTATGTGCTATTTTTAAAGTGAGACCAGAATGTGATTATGAAAATGTGCTATTCTTAAACTAAGACCAGATTGTGCGGCCCCTGGCCCATGAACACATTTCTGTGAATATAAATGTCAGGTTTGTGTACAGTTCTCCCACATCCTTCACTCAAGATTTGCCTACTTATTATTTCTTCCTGAAGCTTAATAGCTTTTCAAGCTGTGCATCTTCTGGGAAATCCAGACCTGCACACTCTTTAACTGTTTTTTTAGGAAGCAACTTCTATTTTGATACAGCTTTTAAGCTTCCTCTTCGTTATAAACAGCATGAACCTGAGTTGCTCTTCTCCTGGAAGGCTGCTCTCCCGCTGTGAAGCAGTACAGGCTTTTCCAAGGTTTCTTGCTCCTGTGCTGTCTCACAATGAATGGATGCAACACTAGAGCTTTCAAAAGCAAGCTGTGGTGCTCCTTGCCTGGAGGCAGTAGAACTTCCGTGTCATAAGAAGGAGGCAGTCCTCCTACCAGGCCCTATGAAACAGGCAGCAAACTCATGCTTTGAAGTCCCTTTACTTTCTCTAGCAATGTTCCAATGTTAGGTAGGAAAGTCAAGTTTTGCTGTTGTCATTAGGGGTAGAGCAATCTGGAGAGGTTTGGAAGGGTCCCAGCAGTGCCTTCCAAGTGAGTATTTCTGCTTGCAGAAAGCATGCTCCTGTGGTGGTGTTCCTGGCCTGGGATTTGAGAGATCTTGCTCCATGGAGTGACAGGACTGGACTGAATGAAGCCAGTGCATGGTTTGCTTCCAGTTTTGGAGGCTTAAGCAACAAAATAAACTCCTGAGTTATCTTCATATACTCCCCTGAGCACTCCCTCCATGCTTCCCTGGGACTCACATTGTTACTGTTCTTGGAGTTCCATCCTTCTGTTGATAGGAAGTCAGGATAATGAATCCCAACACAAAAAAACATGGGATATGCCAGGAAAGCTTTCACTGAAATCAGAAGCATCAGAAACAAATCAGTAGATGATATGGTGAAAGGAAGTCAGGATGACTTCATGTATCCATTGAGCTACTAAGGCCCAGTAAAGGACTGGAGCAGGTTTGATAGTGGAGGATTGGGGGTTTAGATATTTAAGCACCAGAAGAAGATGAGGCTCTGGTGTCCATGTCTGTATTATTTCCCTTCAACTTCTGCCCAGTTCATTGCCTCTTGTTGCTGCAGTGGCATTTTTATATCCTAACTTCCCAAGGAGCCTTTCTAGTCCCTATTTCGTTCATCTGTCCCTCCTCCTGCAGTACCTGAGTGCCAGCTGATCTTTAACTTACTCACCTTCACAGCATCTGCAGTCAGGAGAGGTGGCCAGAGATGGCCAATGAATGTTTTTCAGTCCCAAGGTTTGTATTCCTCCAGGACTCACAAGTGGAAAGCGTAATGCAGCTAAGAGCTGTCAGAAAGTAATTAAAACAAGCTTATCGCTGCTGCTGGGACCGTGGCAGGCTTACTCTGTTTTAATTTTCCTGCGGCAGGGCACGGGGTTGAGGCCTGTGATTCTTTCTTCAGAGCACTGCAGTGTGAAATACCTGCTCACCCATGTATTTGTCTCCCACTTGGTCAGTCAGCTGAGGCAGCTAGATAAAACAATACAGTAGCTCCTCTCACAGGCTTTATTTCTAGCTTTGACTGCTCTAGCAGGGGTCTCCAAAAATATACTCTGGCACTGAATTTTCTTCCACTTTATTTTTAGTGTATCTAAAGACTGAGTATTGGATAAAGATTATGGCGGTAGGTGTTAGAAACACAGCTTTTGAAGGTGCTATGTGTGCGGGAGTGCAGGCTCCATCCATTTCACACATTCATAATTTAAATAGTAATTAGAAATTCTAAATAACCTCTCCCTGGGCACTAGCAAATCTTCATTAGACATCTAAACACCAGCAACTAAAACTAGGTCAGCTCCTCAGTGGCCCACAGTGGGAGGAAGGAGCCGTGCCCGACTGCAGCAGTGCAGGATCTGGCTTCACTGGCACTGGGAAGGAGCTGGTTTGCTGCATGCTGAGGGCTGCACACAGAGGGCCCCATCCTCCACACAGACAGGAACGCTCCTTCAGCAGCCACAGAGCTGTGCTGCCCTGCGAGCAAGGAAGAGATGCTTCCCTGTGAGGGTGCTGAGGCCCTGGCAGAGGTTGCCCAGAGAAGCTGTGGCTGCCCCATCCCTATCAGTGTTCAAGGCCAGGTTGGAAGGGGCTTGGAGCAACCTGGCCCAGTGGAAGGTGTCCCTGCCCATGGCATACAGTTGGAACTGGACGAGCTTTGAGGTCCCTTCCAACCCAAACCATTCAGTGATTCTGTAAGTCTATGATCCAGCTGTGCTAGGAGGGTAGGGCAACGTGGGGCACATCTGCCCATGCTGTTCTGCAATGCTGATGCAGGGGGTGGATCTCGAGGCTGGGATTCAGAGGTACATGCTCGCTGCAGGCAGTGCCTTGGCAGTGGGAACTGCTGTGTGGCTGAAGGACAAATCCTGCTTTTGCTGCTCCACGCCTCTGTCTCCAGATCCCTGCTAATAGCTTCCTGGGTTTCCCTGCCCGCTCCACCACAGTGCCCTCAGGTTTTCCTTTCCTTAAGTGCCATGTCCCATTTTGTTTTCCCTGCATGTGCTTCTCTCAGTAACCCTCACCAGCCCAACTCTAGCCCCTTCTTCTCCTCTCACTGAAAGCCACCCAACTTTTGTTTCTGAGTTCAGGGAATCAGCACTGCTCTTCCCAGTCAGTGCTTCAGTCCCTTCACTGCTGGAGGGCGTGAGGAAAGCCAGAGATCCTGTTGTGCAGTTCTGACACAGGCAAAACCTGGTGGAAACCAGACAGGGGTTCTACGAAGAGCCAAGGGCACTTCAGAGGAACTGTGAAGCACCAAGATGTGCAGCAAAGCATTTGGCCCTGCAGCAAGGGACCCTGCCTGTGTGCAGAGGTCCTGCCTGGTGGGCTGGCTGGTCTTTTTCATCCTAATAATTCTATTTAGTGATTTGCCACAACAGCTTCAGCCTGTGGTTCAGAAGTGGTTCATAGATTAAAGTAAACCATCTTATGAAAATGCAGTGATGAAATGGTTTGCAGTAAAGAGTATCACAAGCAAGAAAACACAGCTCATCTTGGCTGATTATTGAATCAAAAACCCTGGCTGTTAAATGAAGCAGAAATTTGCTGTGCCTCTGGGAGGGAGAGGAGAAGAGAAGAGAAGGAATCTTTGTGACTGCACATGCCTCCACTAGTAGCATCATAAAGGTGCTGTTACTGCTTCTATTCACCATCCATCTGCAGCTATGTAAGCTCATTAGAGCAGCTTGGCAGAACGCGATCCTGCTTTGGGAGCAGGGAGCGTGTATAGACCTTGCAGAACAAGGAGATGGCCCCACAAGGGGTGCAGCGGGGGGATGTGCAGTTTGCATGGCTCGCAACACAGTTTCTTTCATCCCTCCCTGCTCTGTCTTCCCCCTTAGCTGTGCCTCTAAGGCAGAGCACCATCGATATTAGCCAGCCTGCTCCAGACAGTGTTAGCAGACCAGAGAGCACTGCATCCCAGGTGTGAGCCAGGAACTCTGCACGTGTGTGGTGGCAACCTCAATTGCCACAGTGAAGATTTCAGCAACCTCTTCAGTGTGGGGCCGACCTTTCAGCACACCCTGTAGCCTGTGTATCGGGGAGGCCAACGAACCTGGTGATGGGTGAAACTGCTGGCATACAGTTAAAGGGACAGTTTCCTGTCCCCAGGAGAGAAGCTGAGGAACAGAAGGTTAGAGGGCAGAGCGACAGCGAAATAACCCACCTTTGCTCTCCAAAACCCCATTGAACCCTCCCAGCTCAGCATAAGCATTAGCATCACAACACTTTTCTTGGTGCCATGACAGTGAGAGAGCCAAGAGGGAATGCCCAGCACTACTGTAGCTACTCAGCTGAAGGGCAGGCACAGAGCAAAGCTAATCTTGAGCAAAGATCTGGACAGGCTCCACTTGCTTTGCAGGGTCATGAGGCAGTATTCCTAAGAGAAGCATGGCTTAGCACCGTGCAAGGAAGGCAACAGAAATGTCTCTCTTACTTAAAAAGAAAAGCTTTATTTTGATACATTAAAAAATCTATACATTTCTTAGACTAAAATACAGTTTTGCATCAGTATCCTGGCACAATGTCAGTTTACACAGAAAAATCTAAGATTAGATCAGCACTGTTAATTTCCTTTTCTCTTCCTGCATTCACAGCTTGCAGTATAAAACATTTCAAATTCTCAAGACAACAATAAACAGTGTCACATTTACTTTTCCCATTCCCAAAGGAGGTGGCATTCCACTGGAAAAAGGAGCACCTGTCAGTTGATCTTGATTCAATGTAAATCACTAAGCCAGTCCAGGGGTTTGATTACCCTGTTCAAAGTATGAGTGAAAGAGGATGAAAAATTTATTTGCAGATGAAGCTTTGATAGACAATGCAAGTGCTGTCAAGGCTTTAAAATCTGTTCAGAAGATTTTCCTTTTTCCTTAGGTATCTGCTATAATCAGCAACACCATCCACCATACAGAAATAACTCCTTTCTATAGGTATAGGTTTCCACCTTTCTTGCTCTGAAGAGCTCCAGAGCAAAATAAAAGCAGGGCACAGGGGATGTTGCTGTGAGATGTCTGTGAATCAAAATGTGATTTCTCTTAACTCCTGTGAAGGTCCTGTGGAACATTTTCTACCAGTGAAATCCCGCTCTCCATGGCTCCACCTAACATCCGACAGCTGCTTTCTGACCTACATTGGAAACAAAACCACCTTTCTCTTTTCTTCTCCCTCACTCCCCTGTGGGGCACTACAACATCGTCAGCGGCACTCTTTCTCTCATGAGAGGGATTCTCCCTTTTCAGACGGAGCAGGGTGGGTCCCAACCAACACTGAGACTGAAGCACAGGCAGTATTTCTTTGAGAATTACAAACTGTGCAGTCAGCACCCAACTTCTGCTGGGTTTCATGAGCGACAGCTTCCTGATCTCACAAAACCTGCCTGAAACAATCCCCAGCTGCTCCTATTTCACTCAAATAATAGGGGAGTGGTTGTTCACTTGAGGAAATGGTAGCCACCTATGCTGCCAGTGTCTTCCATCACATAAAGAGAGAAGCCAGCTCTCTGTGTTACTGAAATTAGGCTAGTTATCCTGAAGTCAGATGGTACTTTTGCTCTGAATTCTTGCAACTTTGGTTCTAAAGGGAGCCCCATACTTCTTCTACAGAAAAGTACCAAATGCTTAAAAGACTAACTCATCACACTCGCGTATGATGACTTGACCTCAGGGGAGTAGAATCTGACGGTGTTTACCAGTTTTCTTAACAGATCTCTGTCAAATGAATGCCAGATAGTTTAGCCTCCAAATGGGTATTTTTAGACGGATTCATGCTACCTGTTGTCCCTAGAAATATTTTCATAAATCCAATATCTCTGAAGAGCTTTGGCTTGGTTGCATTAGCTTGCAAACACTGCAAGACACATCACAGCGCCATCCCAGATCAGAAATTCTGCCTTTTATACATGACCCACATCACAAGAGACAAGTTTCATCTCATCCCTCATCTCTCCAAATAGAAAAGAAAAAATATACCTTGAGAACAGTATTTGCTACAGAACACAAGAAATACAGCTTTACTAGCCTCTGTTATATTTTGTTATGTGATGGAAGTAACAGCAGAGCAGAAGTAGTTGAAAGAGCATTTGAAAATGAAATATTTAGAGTAAATTTCCATCAACCCAACAAGCAAGCTGAGTGCAAGAAATGCTTCAAATAAGCCTATTGGGGTTTGTTTTGGGAAACACAAGGTTGTTTTTTTTTTTTCCACAAAGAGGAAAAATGATTTCTGTGGCGATAATGTGTCACACACGCTGTTCAAGAAACAATGGACTAGTGATGTTCAGATTTAGTAAATAGTATCTGCACAGGCAAAGCCATGATTTTAAAACAGGAATGCTGTTAGGTATCTACTTTCAAATCTTAAGATTGTTTCTTAGATTGACTGTGCCATGTTCAATACAGCATGTAAATATGCACTCAGAACCAAATGATCACTGGATGGTGATGATAACTGTATGTCTGCTACATGCATTTTATTCTGACTCTATTACATACATTCATAGAATACATCGTAACCACTCAGAGCAAACCACTAAAGTGCATGCCCCGAGGGCATATTAAATATGTTGTCTCGAACACTGGCTGCTTAACTGCCAGAACACTGATACAGAAAGGGCTCATTTCTGCTTTATATCCCCATTTTGTGCTGAAAGAGTAAGAGCTAGCATCCCCTGCTCCCCCAATGAAAGGGAGCACTGTGGAGCAGGCTACTTGCCTGCGGCAAAAAAGCCCTTTCAGAAAGAAGTAACCACCCTGAGAAGGTGCTATACAGAAATGCAGGGAGCAAGTCTTGGATTAACTCTTGGGTAAGTGGACCTGTGTACTGGGTTGGGCTGGGATGGAGTTAATTTTCCTCACAGCTGCCTGCATGGTGCTGTGGTCTAGATTTTGGACCAAAACAGTGTCGATTAACACAACAGTGTTTTATCTGTTGCTGAGCAGTGCTTGAACAGGGTCAAGACCTTCTGTTTCTCACTGCCACCCCAGCAGAGCAGTCTGGGGTTGGGCAAGAGGGTGTGAGGGCACAGAGCCAGGACAGCTTACCTGAACAGACTGATGAAATATTCCATACCATATAATGTCATACTCAGCAATAAAACTGGGGTGTCTGTGTGTTGCCAAAGTAGCTGTTGCTTGGGCATCGTCTGCTGGTGAGAGGTGGCAAGTGACTGCCTTTGCATCACTTGGGATTCTTTTCTTTGAACTATCTAGACACTTTTTGTCCTTCCAATCCTCTCTGCCATCCTGCTAGGGTACTGAGCAAGCAACAGAGTAGGGACTTATTTGCCAGCCAGGGTCAACCCACTACAGTGTGTAACTGCGATTTTAAGTTCTCCCTTCTGTCTAGGACATGCTTTCCTAATGCTGAAAGTCCTTGGGTTACTATGGCAAGCTAAGGCCACATGTAAAAACCCATCCTGGTGAACATAAGCTACAGAAAAGCTGAATAAGCAATTCTAAGGTGACCATACCATATGTTTAAATCTAGAGCACCACTGAAACTGTAGAAGTGATGGGCTGCACTCCTAACACCAGCAAGCACAGTGATGGAGTGATACTGTACAAAACAAAAACCTACCTCAGAACATCAGGTCAGCACCTACTACCCCTCCCAATCAGTTCAGGAAATACCCTGAATCATTACCTCAGGAAGGTGAGACTGCATGTGCTAAGATCAGTGGAACAAAGGGGAGCTTACACTCGGCCACTTGGCACTCCTTTGCTGGAAGAGCAATACAGAAATGCGACCTGAAAGGACATAGTTCTCTACAGCTGGAAGAGCCATGAAGATGACACACTGCTGCTCAACTTCCAAAGAGAGGAAAATAATGTGGAAAAAATGTAAACAATTTAAAGAATGGTACGCTTTTTTCCTTTAAAACCTAGCTGATTAAAGGCTACAAAGCAGGCCATTTGGAGGAACCAAATGCTGGGAATCAGCAACCCCACTGGCTTCATTTTTAAACCTAAATTGTCCAAACTGAATCTCCAGTCCTCAAGCACTAAGTCCACAAGTTCAGTGGACTTCCCAAAGAGATGATTTCTCTGTCTCCACTGTCTTACCTGCTTCTCCTGCAGTCTTATTCCCAGTGCAGCATCATTGTCTAGTTAGTCTAGACTGCATCCCACAAACCAATCCATATACTGGCTTTAATAACCAGCTGGCAATCGCCAGTATTTAATTCATCACAACTGGCAGACCCCAGCACCTCTACTGCCAACTAGCGATTTACATGTCAAGTGTTTTCCCACTCCACTATCCCTACTAGGGAAGGAAAGCAGAGTCTAAACTTGTCCTGAAAAGTTGTCTCTTCAGATGTCAGCCTTCTGCTTGCCTCCCTGCACAAGACAGAGCTGGAAGAGGGCAGTTTGTAGCCTGTTTGCAAATGAACCTCAAAGGATATTCAAAAAGCATTAAAGGGCCACTGGAAAGCCTGCATGTGGATGGAATGCCTTTTTGGCACGACTGAAAAGCTCTGCATGCTGGATATACACTCAAGAATGGTGCACACGATTTTATTAAGAACTTGGTAATGATAGAGATTTGCCACTTAAACATTACAACTACCCATAGAAAAGTGTTGCCTGTATCTTTTAAACACCATGTAAATAAAACAAATTTATTTTTAAAACAGGATAAACTGCTATAAAAATGGTGCACAGTCAAGTAATACAAAAATACAAAATCTGTTTCCAACTGCAGTCCTAGTTGTAATTATAGAGAAAAGTCCCCACCCAGGACTTCCAGTGAGCAGAGAACACAAACTTGTGGAACTGGTCATAGCAGAAATTTGTTGTCAAAATGAGAAAAATTCAAGGCTTCAATCAAAGCACCTTCAGTAATTTCCAAACAAGACGGAAATTAGTTTCTCTGGAAGCAACTGGGTATGTGATAAATCTCTTGGCCTTGGAATTCAGTTTCTAAGGTTCATCTAAGCCAGCTTTTAAATTTCTGTTGCTAACCCCCACTGATATACACAAATACTGGTGCTCAGTTCCACTGCTGTCTTACACATTGGTACTGCAAGAATCTCTCCTCTCCACAAACTTAAGGCTGCTGCAGTGCTTCTTCTGGATGGCCTGATCTCAAAGTTGAAGTGAGCAGCCTCTCCAGTGGTCCAGTTTGAATCCCTAGGTTGAAGCTCTAGGCCAGTTAGCACTTACATGGAGGAGTAACTTACAACTTTCTCCTGATGTCAGTGGAGCTACTGATTTGGTTTACTTAAATAAGTGTCTTAAAAACTTGCAGGATTGGATAATTCTGTCTCCCTGCCTCCCCAGCAACTATAATTTCTGAATGTATTTTTACTTACATGTAGTTTGGGTTCTGTGATATGAAAAGAGTAAATCCTTTTAATTGGCTTGCCGAAAGAAAACTAAAGAGATTTGTCAAATGATTTATAGAAGCAGGAGTGAAATATTTCACTGTTGCCAAAAGGTAAGAGCACTGGTTAGCTACATGATATCGTATATTGTTTTAAACCTTCGGCAGCGATTTAAAAGTCTGATCCTCTGAAAGGAAGCACAGATAACTGCTTACTTATTAAACCTTTGTAAGACAAGTTGTGCATGTCTCTAGCTAGACATACCACTCCACTCCATTGCAACCCTTCTGTAGAAGGGCTTTTCTCTTCCAAAAGATTTTCTTGAATGGAGTGATCAAACCATCGAGGCATTATTCATTTGTACAGAGCTCGTATTTAGTGCAATAAGTTTAAAAATTCTGCTCTGAAATATTAATTTTACATTAACAAAAATAGTTTTCTTAAAAAAATTGTAACAAAAGGAGTATATAGCATAGACAGAATCACGAATTCTTAGCAAATACACTTCTAAGCATTTCCCATTACAATATGCCGAACAATTTAATATTACCATTTGTATCTGGTGAGCTTCCAGACTGAAAAGAAATATAAGTATCTAATAATAATAAAAAAGCATGTTATTTTGTTATTATTTGATAACTTTAGATAACTATCCTGACAGCTACACTTCCAAAGAAATGTTTCTCTGCCCTTTCCTGTTTTAGCCACCCGCTACAGTACATACATATATGGATGAAATGACAGGTAAGGAACAGTCCCTTCCTCCTCCCAGAGCTCTCCAGCATTAAATGAAATGAAGCATACAGTACTTTTTTGTACAGGTGTACAGTCCATTTCTCTTTCCATCCTCAGCATCTTTATCTCTAGTCATGAATTAATCATGAGTATGACTAAGACTGAGCTTTAACAATATTATTTCCATTGTTTCATATGGAGAATTCATATCCTTCAAAGGAGCACTGCTGATGTGTGAAGAAGGCTACTGAACTCAAGGGGAAGATAGAGGGCAATGGGTATGAGGGGTAAGTAGGGTAAAACAGGAAGTTAATTGCATATAAAAATTACCTGTCCCCATTCTGTAGTTTCTGTTTAATAGGAGATGGAAGGGCTCTCACGCACCTGAATACCTGAGGAGTTGGTTATTGTGATATCTGATACTGATAAAACAAAACTATGCCCAGCCAGGGCTGAAAAGTAAAATGACTGCTTGCAGACCTGTTCAAACTGAATGAGCTCTCACTGAAACCACTTTCTGAAAATCTAAATTTGAGACTTTTCTTGATTTGAAGGTTTTCCTTACATATAACTGTCCTGACTTTAATGCAGATTCAAACAAACTAAGCAAGTAAAACTCTCACCACATTAGCAGTGTCATGGGAAATCTGTCTCTACACCAGTCATCACTTCAGATTATCTTTACAATGATACTTCCTTCAGATTGTAAAATATCAGGCAGATAAGAATCAACATTTCCATGACCACAATGAATAATTAAAAAAATGGAACAATGATAAAGCTGCTTGTAAAAGCCACCCGTATGAAAAGAGTACATGTTTCACAAAAATAATTGTTAAAAAAAGTATTAAATCCCTGTTCCTTTTCTCTGCTTTTGGCTGTTTATTTATATATATATATATATATATATGCATGTATATATGTATATATATACTGTTTTGGAATGTCAATGGGTTCCAATATGGCTGGCTAGTTTCAAGATGAACTTGCTCCAGAGGCCTAGAAAACAAAGTCATACAGTACAGTCTTAGACAAATGCCAAAGGACAAGGAGAAACTGAGTCAAAGGGGTCACTGGAAATCACAAAGAAAGAAAAGCAAAAAGTTGCTTTTTTTTTGTGCCTTGATACAAGAACAGAAGGTCCCAGCATTTAGGGCATTTCAGTTTTAGATCTAATTGTCATATCTAAGAAATATGTGCATTTCAAGGAGGCTGAAGCAAAACAGAAAAGACTATTTCTAAAAAAATAAAGAAAAAAAAGAAGAAAAATTAATCTAATTTTCAGATACCAAATTTCAGAACTCTAGGCACTACTAGTACAGAATAGGCTTATGAGTGACCCTATCCCAGATGTAACTGAGTCCTTTACCAGTAACTTGGGGAAAGGTGTAAGAAATTTCATGGAGGTAATCGCTGTGTCCTGTCCTTGTCAGAAAGTGAGATCCTAGTATTCCAGAAACTAATCAACTGGAGCTGAATGCCCAAAAATGGAAGACCATTTTAGAGAACACGGTGCAATCAGTTCCAAACAAGACAATCACATGAGCAGCAAAACTGGGAGTAATTCAGCACGTGACACTCAGGGTGAGCCCCAAAGGGTCAGCATCTTTGCCAGCAGCCCTAGGAGGACTTTGAGACAGTGCCAGGCTCAAGCATCTAGAGTCATGTTCATAAAAGAACAAGACCATCTTTGACTTGCAAGTACTTAGTTTGCCCTTTTACAAGCAGGGGCACAGTGAATAGGAAGTGAACATCCAAGCTTTAGGCAGTCAAGTAAAAAAGGCTAAGTAGCAATCTGTGCTAGCACTCACTGATGACAGCACAAGTAGAAAACCACTTAAGGTAAATCAGTTGTTTGAATTAGAGCTTAACATAACAAAATTTTGGACTGTGATATTTTCTGCATGTGACTAGAGGGTCTGCACACCAAATTCTCCATAATTTTAATGGTGTCTTTACATTTACAGAGTTTAGATCACTCTGAAAAGTCCAACATTAGTGTCTGTTTGAACAGCTAGAATTACTCCCAGAATAAAACAGTAAACGAGCACAGAATTAGTTTTTTGAGATGTATAAACACAGCAGCAATTAGGCGTAAGCAAATCTAGAAACTGGTATAATGAAATAGCAACACACACAAAGCTACACATCTATCCACTTTACACCAGGAACCCATTCCAGTTTGGTCAAAAAGTACTCATGCAACATGGCTTCATGTACATCATTGAAAAAAAAAAAAAATCTACTGTTAGCACACACTTATTTAGATTCCATTAGGTTAAAAATTGTCCCACGGTAAGGAACTGAGTCAGGTCCCAAATACTCTGAGAAAGCATGATGGAAAAAAATTTTATTTCACAAAGTAATATTCATGATGACAACTCATACCTTGCCCAGCCTGGCTCTCCATCATATGTTCTCACTTCTCCACCTTCCAAACTCATCCTCCTATCTGTTATCTGTACCATGTATAGCTGTTCCTTAGTCCAGGCTACTCAGACATGCAATGCCTTCCTAACAGGCACACCATAAGTAAAACAGGCTGCAGAAGCATAAATGATGCATTGTTCACTGTCTGTGTATCTGACAGTGTGAGATGGAAAAAGCACACAAGAGACAAGCAACATAAGTAGTTGGCAATAAAAACAAACAACTGGGAGAAATGTCATTTTAGCAGGTTGAAAGGAATCACTGTACCCAATTCCATGGCACTGTATAAAATAATTTGGTGAGAGCTTTAAATGCCTGCTCCTACTTTGCAACAATGGATGTGCTCAGTAGTTTCTTCAGGCTTTTATGGTGAACATAAGATGAACAAAAATTGTTCAGCTCATGGCTAAAAAGATGATTACATTCAGAATAGCCCAATGAATTCCAGAGCCACCTTATTTTGAGAGTATTTAGCAATTGGGACTGTGTGTGCATGCCACAGAGCATGTACTACTAATCCTAATGAAAGAATGCATTTGTTTCAGAAGACGCAGTTCCTTTCATCTTACTTTCACAGGAGATGGTCTCAGCTGTGACAAAAACTCTGCCATCCAGGTGATAGGCAAGCTCACAAACAGAAAAAGCAGAACATCTTGAGTGATACAGAGAACAAAAACTTCTCCTGAAGAAGTGCAGTCAGTAAAGACAAAGAGGGAGAAGAAGTAAAAGTGAAACTCTTGGAGGATCGTCACCTCCTCATCTGCACCTACCATTGGTTTTAGCTCTCTGCCCTCAGCTCCACCTCCCCGACCAGCTTCTTTCATAGATTTCCTACTATTCTCCACAAACTCCTGAAAAACAGTAATGAGGTGGAAAGAGCTTTCTTAGAGCAGACTCCAAACATCAAATATCAAGACAAAACTTTAAGATGTAGCTGCTCAAAACATCAACACAACTTGTTCCTCCCATTTCTCTTGTTCAGACATAGTCCACAAAATATCAAAAAAGCCTGCCAAATAACCACAAAGGTCTCCCTAATTTAATTCTGGAAGCCAGAGAGGTATATGCCTTGTATGCTGATAGAATTTTCACATTTACCACACAATGCTCTTCTTTATGGGGCAGGAAGGTAAAGGGTGGTTGTCACAAAAAAACCCACAAAACTCTCAAACAAAAAGAAAAAAAAAAATCACAAATCCACCAAAAAAACCCCCAACAAACCCTCAAAAAAAAAAAAAAAAACCAAAAAATACCACAGAAAAACCCAAAGATCCCAGTTACTACATCCCATCCTGTTTAACTGTGTGTAATGTTAGAACTCCATTAAACAGAGGCACTTGGAGACAACTACTTGCAAAGTCTTGTTGATTTCCCCAACTTCCTTCAATTCAAACACTTAAATTTTTTACTGGATCAAAATCACCTATTCATGAAGATTAGCAAAGATTATAATTCAATTTTAAGTCATTTTCTTTTTTCTCTTAAAGGGCAGCATCCTGTAGCAAGTTTCAGCAAACATTAGCCGCTGGTGTTTTGTGATATCAATTGCTGACTAAAGAAACCCACAATGCTTTTATAAGTTATCTGTGTTATCTTCCAGGACATCATGCTGCATTTTACTCTTATTCTGTGTTAAAAAGCAACTCCTTAGCTACTATTTTCACTAGATTCTGTAGTGTTTTACCAAAAATTTAATATTAAATTCTTGGCATGGTTTTCTAACAAGCAGTAAGAAAAAGAAATTATGTATAGAATTCAAGAGAATCTACCTCTGGCCAACATGAATGTACATTTTACAGTGACATACTCTACGGTTTACACTAAATATTGGTAGGAAAATTACCTACTCAACAACAAACTGAAAGGCTTGAGAGGTAGGATTTTTACATCTTGGTCTACAGCTAGAGTGAACAGAGAATAAGATGGAACAAACAAATTGGAACTGAATTGTGAAAAAGGCCTTGACGCAGCAACTAGGCTCCAGGACAGAACATAAAACATATTGCTTCTGTGCAAGGCAGGCAGTCAAATTCTAATTGCTATCTATCTGAAGATGAAAAACTCCAGTGTGGTCACTACCCATGTGTGAGCTAGAATTCTCTGATATTTTTAGTCTTTTTTGTCCCAAGAGAGGTCCTTCTTAGGAAAGCATAAAATCCAAGCCTTTACCCCTTGTTTTGCCTCTTTCCATTCTGTGCTGTATCATTTAACAAGAAATGATACCCAAGAGTGAGATTCTGTAAGATGACTACTCATCTAGCAGCCAGAAAATAGAAACCAATACCAGTGATGCCAAGGGAAAGAAGCACTATTCCTTACTTATTATTAATTACTTATTATCACACTGCTTGCTGATCAAGCCATGGACAAGACAGCAATGTAACAAGATTAAAAAAAACCAAATAAACAAAACATATTAAAGCCAGCTATGGAGTTCACTTCCCTGACAAACACCTATCTTATGGAACCATATCTGTAGATTTAGAGAACAAGGCAAAACTTACCATAAGAACTTTATCCATGTAGAATTCCCTCCCAGGGCTCCCATCATTGTATTTTGTATCGATGGCAAAACATAAGAAAAGGACATCAACAACCATTTCATAAATGGAAAGGAAGCAGTGAGCAACCAGGAATGCAAAAAGGCAGACAATGATGAGTGGCAGCACCCAGACGGTGTAATCTCGTTGGTAATTCAGCAACATGATCCCAGCCAAACCAGTACTGCAGACAATCAGGACCTGGAAAGGAAAATAGTAAACAAGATTAATGGTGGAAGATTTTTGATATTTTTAGTTTGGTCTGATACCGTCTGGGTTTTTTTTAACCTGTGCGCTTATTGCTTTGCTAAGGGCTAGAGATTGCAGATGTCAATAGTGGTGACATCTTTACCTCCTTAATTCTCCACACCCTGAATGTAAATTATGTTTTATCCATTGGTCCAGCATGTGCACATCAGAAGTTTCAAACACATCCTTCAACACACAAGGTATTTTTCAGAGCAAACTACATTTATAAACTGCTGTCACAGTTCTAGTCTTATAGAATATTCCTGTAGAAAATAACTTTATACAGTCAATGATAAAAACCCCAGAACCTGATGCTACCTATCAGCTGATGTGCAACTGTTGGGGTTTTTTTTTGTGAGGACAGGGGAAAGAAGGAAGACTGAGGAGGATGGTATGCTTTTCATTTTATTGATGGAAACAACTTCCAAGCTTGATTTTCTCTGTCTCATCTACATACAGGGGAAAGTAGATCAGAACTCACATGAAGCACTTCATGTAACAGTCTCCACAGAACTATACTGTGTGTGAGACCCCAACAGACAGCTATTTCACTGGGTACCAGCTTGGTCTTTGGGAATAATAAAAGGATTAATACAACTGTTGTGGTAACTCAATATTTTGAACATTTCAGAACCTAATATTATGAACTGTAGAATAGGTGAGCTTTATTATGAAAATATCAAGTTGAACTGGTAGAGAAGGAATATGATCGAGGAGGCAGGCTGTCAGCCTAGCACTGTTTTAGCTGACTAATTTTTATATGCTGCACTGTTCATTTTAACATTTCTGTCACCTGTGCATTTCTCTAATAATTTGAAAGACATCTTTTCAGGGAGATGTTTTCTAACACCTTTCAGACCCCACCATAAAACCATGTTATGTAATTTCATTACTTCCTAAGCACCTATGCCTTCATTGTGTGTTTATTGTTTCTCACATCTTATTGGCTTAATTACTAGATTAAAATATCAGAGTTACTGTACTCTGACTTAAAAAAATAGAGGAACGTAATAAGGAAGACAGCTGAGCCCAACCAGTGTCCGAATGTTTATGCATTTGAATGGGTTGGTAGTAAATTTTTTTAGTAAATGATGACACATCATCATTCAAAGGACAGGGATAATTCACTGGATTAAGTTCCATGAAGTATATCTCCAACAGCTGGAGACCCAAAAATGTGACTGATCAGAGCAATTATTCTAGTCCTCTTTTAATTCTCCAAGTAGAGTGCATGCCAAGAAACAGGAATTTTAATGCAAGTTGTATTTGAGGTGCAAGCCGTTGATAAGGAAAGCCTGCTAATATTTAGGTCTGTAACAACTGTATACAGCAGACATACATACCTTTCCTAGAAACAGCATAAAATCCCCAACTGTGTTTATGGCAGCCACTCGCAAAGCATTTTCCACTAGAATAACAAAGGCATCCTTTGCTGAGGTGCAGAAGTTGGTGCTGTTTATAGCTGTGGCTGTATATGCATTCTGGGAAAAGGAGATTGAAGATTTACTCATGGAATGATCAGATATTTCAGATGGGAGGGCGGAGAGGGAAGATACGGCTTGTGAATAAGTCACATAAGTTATACAAGGTTAATGCACAAAGATTCCCTTGAGAGTTGTTGAACCGAACAGTATGTAACCAGCTGACAGAAGACTATACGATGTAGAGGATTACTATTCTTCTCCTCTCTTGCTCATCATTTATGCATTAACAAGTTTATTCCAAAAAACTAATTAAACAGAATTTGCAATTTCTCTGCAGGAGGAGGTGAGCACTGGCTTAAGTACTGCAATTAAGTAGTTAGAAAAATATTCTGGAAGTACAAGAGTTTGGGAGTCATAAAAGTCCATCAAGATAATTTCTAGATACTTCACTCAACTGCATTCACAGTTAGCCAGGTCAATTTTCAAGGATTACACTGGGGGTTTTTAAATACTTTCTTCTGATTTTATTTTTTATATTTCCACAAGCAAAAAAGTGAACAGTGGGAAAAGATATTAGAGATATTTTTATATATACTTCAGAGGTGGAACCACAGGCCAGTAAAACCTCTTTTACAAAGGAGTCTGACCAGCCAGTGTGTTGCAACTTGTGACTCTTTCCACTTCGTAAATTATGATGGCAATTTGATGTTACATACAGGTTTTCAATTCTGTGAGCCTTAAATATTACGCCTGGAAAAGCTTCCCTCCCTTTCACAGCAAATGTATTTTGAAACTCTTATGTAGTTTGACAGGGCCGACATGAGGGGGAGCATCTCCAACTACTAAAGCCATTGTTGCAAGGTTGAGACAATGTATTCACAAAGATGAATACTGCCTATTTTTCACATTTGCAATGTAAACAAAGACTAATGGAGTTATTCCGAGTGTAATTTCAGTAATGGAGACAAGACTGAGCTACCATAAATCAAGTTCAGTCCCATAGTACAGTACATTATGTTTTAGCCTCAAGACAGCATTCTGGGACTATATCTGTATATTAGCAGCCCTTAGATAAACTTTTAATATTAAAAAGCTTACCTGATTTAAGTAGGTGAGGCACTTTTCTAGACACCAAAGGCAGCAGATGCAGGCTTTAAGCATACAGCGAGCACAAGCATTTTCCTAGGAAGCACAGAATGTGGGAAAACAAAGATATAAAAGAAAACCAACAGATCTTAAGCAAACAGTAATCCTTCGTGTTTCTGTAATTGATAGGTTTGCAATTTAAGCAGTTCCTCTCAGTTCCACAGTCCTTTAAAGGCCAGATATTCATAGAATCACAGAATGGGTTGGGTTGGAAGGAACCTTAAAAGCTCATCTAGTTCTAACCCATGTGCCATGGACCAGGTTGATCCAAGCCCTGTCCAGCCTGGCCTTGAACACTATCACGGATGGGGCAGCCACAACTTCTCCAGGTAGCCTGTTCCACTGCCTCACCATGCTCCTAGTGAAAAATTTCTTACTTGCATTTAATCTATACCAAACGAAGGCTTCCATCCTCCCACACAGATTAAATAAATGTGCAAAAAACATCAGGCCTTGAGTTTCCGTGAGAAAATGTAATCTATTTCTCTTACTTTTCCTTTGAGTTGTGTGTGAATATACATAAGGATCATTCGTGGTATCTTCACTAGTGTGATAATGAAAGACCCCTTTGCTACTGTTCCTAGGTGGTAACAAACAAGCCGATTAACAGATGCCAGAATAGGAGTAAATGGCAGATTCCTTTTCTCCCTGTTGAGAAAACAAAGTAGAATAATCAGTATGTATGCTACATCATCTGAAAGTGCTGCAAATTCCCTATAAATAACACGTAAACCAAATGTGTTATCCTTATATTAGGTTTCAGGATATATTTTTCACTCCACACTGTCAACCTGTGTAAGTCACAGTTTTGGCTCTAATGCATTAATAGGAATAGGAAAAGGAATCAGTATGTCTTAAGGGCAGGCTTCCTAGCAGCTGGCTGCATTACTGCTATCGCCAGCTAGCAGTTCCTATAAAACTACATTTGACGGTGTGCAATTCAAAGCCTCCCAAAACCAGTGAGAAACAATGCTAATATTTTTTTTAGTGGGACTACTGATAAACTTGTCTTCCCCTTCTGTTCTGTTGGAGATCTCTGTGGAGACTTTTTTTATTTATTAGGTAAATCCTTCTCTCTGATGTTTTGCATTTCTGATTTAGCTATGATATCCCCAAGGACCCAAGTATTAAGCCTGAAAACAAGCTATTTTACTGCAATGTGGCTAGAGCATTTTTAAGCTGTCAGATGAATACTCACATTCACAGTTTTGACGTAACTCCCTCTTAAAGTTTTTATTTGTATTTCCTACCAAGGAAGCCACTTCCATTTCTCTCAAAGAAGAGCTCTATTCAACATTTAAAGAATGGCTCTTCTTCATTAGAAATGCAAACATAATTAAAAGCATATTAAAGGAATAAGTGCTAACATTTCTGTGTTTTCTTCCAATTAACTTTTAAAGCTTAAGTGGGAGAACCCAAATTCTATTCCCCCTTGGACAAAATCACATAAATGGTCCGAGTATTACACCCAGACAACTCAACTACGTCCTCCTTTTGAGACAAATATAACTGAGGGAAGAGTCTGTAATGCAGAACATCTTGACATTTGTTGTCTAAGTTGAGAGGAATCATCTGGCTAAGGTGAATGAAGAGACGACATGTCTGAATTTTATATCACATTTTATGAATTAACACCAATTTTATGTGTGAATGACACATATAAAACATTTCTCCATGGATAACTTCATCTCATTTGCTGTGGAAAGGTGCCAATATGTAAAACAATGGGGAGGTCCAAATTAATGCCCTTTCTTTTCTTAACTAAGACACTTTTCAGATCAGAATTATGTCTTAAAAAGGACCAAAGAATAACAGTAGGGAGAAATGGGTATGTAGTAACTTAAAATAAAATTCCTGTTATGGAATGACAGGATACAGTTAAAAAGAATTCACACTCAGGTGACAGAAAATACATAAACTTCCCAAAGAAGTGTATAAATTGGTAAGCAATCTATTTACATAAGAAGTTATTCTCTCTTTTCAGTATTTTCCTAGTTCTTTACTCAATCTAGTTTAATTATTCATGAGATTACATCCCTGTAACATCTCGTAATAACTTCATAGATGTATTTCATTGGTATACTGGAGAACTTCATCGTTAATAGAATAGCAGAACTTCTGTCAGCACAAAAAATTAATTCCTTGCCTTTGATATTGTTGTGAAGACTAGGGCAGATAAGGAGTCAAATGTAATTCATATAACAGCCACAATTAAAAAGACAAACCAATTAAACATTTGTGATATGACTCATGAATTTGAAAAATATCTGTATGTATTATTTAAAACCTCATTATTTTAAATACCAGACACTTAAAAGCAAATGGCAAGAATAAGAGGGTGGTTGCTGCATATCATTAGAAATTTTTGCATACAATATTCTTCATATGAAAAGCTAAAAACATATGTGAAAAACCACTAGTTAAAGTACATGTGTATTTGGGCTACTAATGCATTCTTCTTGGAGATAACTTCTTGGGTTTTCCTTAAGTAAACCACCACTGCTAAGTATTTTGTCAACATATTCTACTCATGCTGCTCTTTATCCAGAGGATTTGTATTTATACTGTTTGAAAAAGCCTTTAAGAATATCCAAAATAAAATAACTTACCTAGTTCCTGAACAATAATGGGG
>JANRGW010050523.1:0-29808 GCA_024733675.1 Psilopsiagon aymara | reverse complement strand
CTTAGCAACTTCATTTGCAGCTCCTTCAGGACCCGTGGATGGATTTCATCAGGTCCCATGGACTTGTATACATTCAGATTCTTAAGATAGTTTCAAACCAGATCCTCTCCTACAGTGGGCCCAGGGTCTTCATTCTCACAGTTCCTGTGTCTGCCTTCCAAGACTTGGGTGGTGTGGTCAGAGCATTTGCTGGTGAAGACCAGGGCAAAGAAGTCATTAAGGTCCTCAGCCTTCTTCAAATTCAGGGTAGCCAGTTCTCCCGATAGCTTTTGGAGGGAGCCCATGCTGTCCCTAGCCTGTCTTTTATTCACTACGTACCTGCAGAATCCCTTCCTCTTATCTTTAACATCCCTAGCCAAGTTTAATTCTAACTGGGCCTTAGCTTTCCTAACCTGTAACGAACCTCTTCCCAATATGTGATCTACGTCTACCCTCTTTCAGTTTAAAGCAGTTCCCCCTTGACCCATCCCTATATGCTTCATAAAAAGCCCCTCTCCAGCTTTCTTGTTCGCCCCCTTAAGTATGGAAAGACTGTTACAAAGTCTCCCCAAAGCCTTCTCTTCTTCAGGCTGAACAACCCCAGCTCTCTCAGGCTGTCTTCATAGGAGAGGTTCTCCAGCCCTCTAATCATCTTCATGGCCCTCTTCTGGACTCCCTCCAACTGTTGTCCTCTCAAATTTGATTCTCATCAGCCATATTTTCCGTAACGTTATGTGAAATGCAGCTAACTATAACATGGATCTGGTGATTCAAGGCTCCCTTCTACTGGTGTCACATGATCTCACTCAATCCCAGCCTTTCCTGATTTCAGTCCTGCCTCCTGCAGCCCCTCATGATACCAGATCTCATTTGATCTCTAAATATAGTTTGGTTCTCCCTCCAGCTGGTTAAAGCAGGTAAAAAACTTAGCAGAAACAGAGTTTTAATTCTTTGGATTACTAATACAGTGATCTGTTGGCAGTAGATCTTCTTAAGAAAATAGAGTGTAACACAGCTGGTTCTTGTACTGTAGTGGGAGAACTGTCCAGCGCCTGTATGCAATTACAAAGAGTGCTGTTTCTTTCTCTGCTTTCACTTCCTCACAGATTTGTGTGACTAAAAGGAACTGAAAAATCATAAAATAAGTTTTTGTGCCTTGAAAGTGTAGATGGAGTTTAGACCTCTGTCCTTTCAAAAGCATCCCTTGAGAGAGAGCTGCGTGCAGTCATGAGGGCAGGAGGGATTTGCAAGGACTTTATTCAGTGTAACCTAAAAATTAAATCCAAATTACTTTTCTAAACAGGAAGGTATTTTCATTTTCACCCAGCTGAATACTTGAGGATTTGCTACTTTTTTTGCAGTTTAAGGTAAAAAGCTGATAATGGCTTGAATGTCTTAAGTGAAGTTACTTACTCTTAGATGGTATTGCTGGTTATCTGAATGGAGGAGAAATCACACAGGCTGGAAGCAATTTATTTAGTCATAGAACTGAGAAAGTCTTCATACATTGTCCTGCAGTAGCACTGACTCAAGTTGTTGTGGAAACTACCAGGAAACTCCAAATGTTATATATTTTTGGAGAAAGCCATGTGCTGAGACTACTTCTGACCTTGGCACATCCAGGGAGGCCAGATTCTGGGTTTGCTCCTGTCCCATTATCATGTACATCTGAAACAGGCATGCTGTGCAAATGAAGGGATTTCAGAAAGCCTGTGAGTAATTGCTGCCTATGTTCTGGGTGGTCCAAAGAGGACCTTGCAGCATTTATCTGAAATGCAGTCTCATGGATAAGGGCTGAATTTTGTCAGCTGCCTAGAGGCGTTTATGTGCTAAGCTTGGTTACCCACTGTCTCTGGATAATGGTGAATTCATTTATGAATGTAGGATGTAGGCTTGGGGTAATGGGGAAAATGATTACTTTGTAATTAAGCTTTTTGGAAACATAACTTTGCTTTGAATTATAAGGAGGTCTGAATAACTGGGGTTGTCCCAAGAATTTAAAATACTCATTAGATGGTTACTTGTCTCTGCTGCAAAGAAAGGTGCATTTTCATTTACAGGATTTTGCCCACTCACAAGTGAAACTTACACAATGAGATTTTAATCACATCTCTTTTTCTGGCCTTTTTTGTCTCTTAAACCAACATAAGCCTGCGGGTATCATGCTGGTCTGCAGCAGTGGGAGGCTACAGGTGGCACCTCTCCGCTAGTTGAACTGCAGAGCTATTGCAGTGACAGCTTTTCAGTTAAGCAACATCTTTGCATGGTAAAGCCAGTGTTAGAGCTTTCTGCAGCTTCCGCTGTGTTTCTAGCTTAATGTTCTGAATTTGACAGCTAGGGGTAAAAAAATTTGTCTTGTGGGTACATCATAATCTGTCTCAAATTGCTTTTAACAGATACTGAAATAAAAAGGAAAATGATTACAGGCAGCGCTAGCCCATTACACATGTTCTGACTTAGGACTGCTGCTCCAAGTCATTCTAATGTGTGTAGTTCAGGTGTGTGCTGCAGTGCCTAAGTCTAAATCACCCTGTGCTGTGCACAGCAAGCCAGAGCAAGCGGGAGCATTGTGAGTGCCAGAACCACCATTAGCTTGAAAGGACAGACAGAACTTCACACACACATGCACACACAATTAGTCAAAACCAAACGAGGGTTGGCTTCAAGGAGTAGGCAGAAAACAGCTGTAAGGAGAAAGAGAAGAGAGTTGAAATGTGAAATAAGGAATGCTCATCCTTAACAGGGTTTTTACATACAATATGTTTGTGTGACTTGATTGAGAATAATGTTATTACTATTATAATGTAAAGCATTCCCTCTCCAATAGCTTCAGGAGTACTGTAAGGCTTAGAGTAAGTAGTGAATTTGGGATATCCTCTTTCCTTTTCCATTTTAAAATCAGGGTGTTAAGACAACTTCTGAATACCTGTGGCTTTTTGACAGGAACATTTGCCACGCTCCTTTAAGCCATTCTTTGGCACAGGGGAACATGAGTAATTGAAAAAAAAATTACAATGACTATACACTGTGTTTTCTTAATAATAAACAGAATGTTTATATACTTCAAAGATTGATTTTAAACAGCAAATGTTGTTTCATATTTGGAAATACTATCGTATGTGTAGATTACATTTCTTAAAGTTTTTATATGTAAAATTAAGGAGTTTCATCACGTTGTAAGACAGGACAACACTCTGTTAGGTGCTCTAGAAACCAATCAGAAAGATGATCCTGGTGACAGGGAGCTTGAAGCTGGTGCTTTTCTTATTTACCAACTTGCCAAGCAAATGATTCTTCATATCAAAGCAGGAGGAAAGGTTGGGATGGGAAAGGAGTGTTTTGTACATTCAAGATTTGTTGGTGTTTTCCAGGTAGTGATTTCTGTCAGGATTGTTACTGTTTCTGTAGGAGCAGAAGTGCATGTCTGGGCATCACTGCTTATTTCTAGCTGGAGCAATTTACCATTTGCCTTGATAAACCTTTCCCTGCAGTTCCAGATTGGAAGTGGTATACTTCTGCAATCATGCTTCTAAATTGTTGTCTGGTGTGGCTCTGTGATATTAAAAGATGGCCATGCTTAACCCCAGCAGCGGGCGAACTTTAGCCCAGTGCTGAGCTATTTACATGTCCTCTGTGGGAGGGCAAAGAACAGCATTTACATTCTGTTTCTAGCGCACCATGCAGTGGGGAGGTGAGCAAGGTCTGAATCCCAGCTCCACTGCCCTCCAAAATTGTACGTGTTCCAACTCTGTGCATCTGTATGCAGCCAGCTCTGCCACCCGCTTTCCAGGCGCGCTTCTCCTCCAGCCCCAGTCAAGCAGCTCCACTCCATCTGGAGTTCCTCTTGCCAGAGCTTGCCTAGGTACACATGGATGATTTCTAGCCTGTCTGTCCAAGCAAGTGTCAAGAATAAAAACCAAACACTGTGACTTGTGGTGTAACTGGAGAAGGATGTTCATTGCTAAGTGTGCTTGGTTTTTTCTAAGCACTCCAGTTTTTCTAAGTTCAGAGTGGGCATCAGGCTGCTTTTGGGGACCAGGAGTATAAAAGCTTAATGTTGCTGCTGCCTTGTCTTCAGGTCCCCTGTGTTGGTCAGACATACAGCACAGTTGCAGTCAGAGCTTCATGGGCACAGTAATGCTATAGCAGAGATTTCTTTTGTGACCGTTACCACCTTTGTGGTGACACGCAAGTCCAGCTGATCAATATCACTGAACATCTTTATTACTCTTTTCATCCTTCTTGAGCATAAGTCTGACTAGATGTGGTTGATAATTTCTATGTAATTGGGTGGGGAACCAGTGTGTAACAATAAATGTTTGTAAGGATATTAGGTGAAGAAATGTTAGGGTTATACACTTTTTTTTGTGCAACTAAATACTAGAGACAAACGCCTCAGATGCCCTATGAGCAGAAAGTGCACACCTCTTTTTTTACAGTGTATGGTTCCTTCTTTATGAACTTGTGTTTTTTGAACTTATTTCAGGAACGTAGGAAAAGTCGCGTAGCTTGTAACTGTTTTCAAATTCTGCCTGTTTCAAACTATTGCAAGAACCTGTAAATGGATGGTATTTTTTAATTCTTTTCACAGCTTGTACCTCCATTTAAGCCACAAGTTACATCTGAAACAGATACAAGATACTTTGATGAAGAATTTACAGCACAGATGATAACAATCACTCCTCCTGACCAAGGTAAAGTTTTCCCAAATGTTTCCCACTGCATTCTCCAGACGACCAGAAATCACATGCTGCAATGTCACCTTAATGTTACACTTCAGACCATGTGAAAAAGCATTAGTTTAAACTTGCTGGTTTTCCATATGTATATCTGACCAACAATCTGGTAAATTGATGTGAAACTTTCCACGTGTCTTTTCAGTTTGGGAAATGAAAAACCTGTTTGAGAAGAGTGACATTATTTGTACTGCTGTCTTCCAAATCTGTACATTTCCATTGGAAAACAATTCTTTTCATGAGTTTTGCATGTGTACAACTGCACACGCCACGGTGTCTATGCAAGCAGTCGATTGGATATGGACCAATGTCCGTACTGAATCAAAGTACACTTCATTTTCATGGCAACCGAGCATGTTTCATGCTCTAAAATAGCAATTACTGGAAATTCAGATCACTGAGTATGGATTTAAGTAATGCAGCTCCTAGCAGTTCTGAATGGACATCCAAATAACTCTTTCTGTACAACAGTCAGGATTTTCTCTGATGCCCATATTCAATGGGATGAGATTTAAGACTTCCTGTTTCTTTGTCAAGTTAGGAAAGAAAGACAGTGAAATTTTCAGAAATATCTTTATCATGCATTATCTTACTCTTTGTTTCCTTAAAATAGAGAAGGTAGCAAATGTTGTCTCCTCTTCATTTTTCAGATGACAGCATGGATTGTGTAGATAACGAGAGAAGACCTCATTTTCCTCAGTTCTCCTATTCAGCCAGTGGAACCGCTTAATGTTTTGCAATATTTTCCCATTCAGAAACAAAACAGACTGCATTTTGGGGACCGTACTTCAATGGACACTAGAGAACTTTCTATATTATCTGAATTACAAACTGTGTTTGTATTACGATTTAGATGAATTTGTAGGAAGCCTCACAGATTCTGTATTTAAAACAATTCTTTGATGCATTTTTTGAGAAGGAAAACAAATCCATTCTTAAAGTATTACGTCATTATGCTGAATGACTATAGGTTTTTAAGAATATACACCAAAACTGTTTACTTTAGAAATAATTAAGGTATTCAACATATCAGCAACTCTGACCAGAAAATCCCCTTACTTTATTTATTTCATACAGTTCATTATCTAAATATAGAATCTGCACTCTGAACAATTAGATTTATATAGGAAGATATAAGACTTTAGTAGCTAGTGCAATAATATAAGCAACAAAGTGAACAAACTCTGGAGGGTTAAGGTTCAAACTCATTTTGGACAGCAGTGAAAATATCATCTAACTCCAGAAAACCAACTTTAGGAACAGCATTAATGGCCTCAGTGAGGTAAATCAAAAAGCAAACGTTATTTTTGTTATAACATCTGCTACAAGACATTACATATCAAACTGAATCCAGTGGAATTGCCACGTAGTACAGCTGAGTATTCCATTCTGGACAGGGTGTTTATTCCATTTGCATAGTGTTTAGGAATACTTTGTAGGATTGGCTTCTCAGATCCTAGAAAACACTTGATTTACCAATATAATATGAAATGCAACAATGCAAAATCACCCACTTTCACAACTGTATAAAAAATGCCACCCAGGTCTCAGTGAGAAATCATCTTAACAAGTGAGTCAGCCAGGCAAAAGGACATTTTGGCACTGAAGTAATGACTTGTTGCCGCTTTTTTTTTTTTTTTTTATGAAAAGATATATGAATATATATAAACACTTAATGATTTTTTTGCATCATGCCAGATCATTTCTTCTTTATTGAGTGTGCATTAAAGGTATCAGCCAACAGTTCATGGTGCCTTCTCACTCTTGAAGATTCACTTTTAACAGTGTTTCCCATGTTATAAGAAAAAAACTAGGTTGAAACTTCATATGTGTTTGAATAATAATGGTGTTCAAAGTGACTTTTTCTTTGTTTTGTTTTTCATTTTTAATCTTAGTGGAAAATTCCCCACACCCTATTTTTGTTGTATCATGTTTCTTTGTAATTTTCATAAAAGCAGTCTTACTCTGCCTCTGCTGCGAATGAATTTATTCCATTGTAGGTTGCATTCTCTTAAATTGCCTTTTCTTTTTCATTCTCTTGCCTGTATAAAAATGATGACATGTACTGCAGTTAACTAGCATTTAATTTTTTTTACCTGAAAGGGAGTATGTTATGAAACCCCTCGCTTCCCCTTTCCATCAGAAACTGCTGTGTTTGCACAGAGAGCCCATCACCTTGACTCTTTTGTTTTTCTAACAACATTCAACTCTAGTATTTTTACTCATGATATGAAAGTTTCCCTCCAAATACTTAAATAAAAATTGCTTTAACAAGTTAGGTTCTTATTTCTTGTGGTAGGAGCCTTCTGAATCTGTAGAGATGCAAGGACTGCTCCAGTTTCTTGAGTTTGATGTGCCTATCACCGAGGGATTTAGGCTTTTCTGCCCCTCCTCAGTTGTTTCATCTCTGTGCTGATCATTATACAAAGATAATTTTGGAAAATGTTTGTTAAAAGAAATACAGCCTGCAGCAGTAGTTTTGTCTTCAGGTGAATGAGGACAGGCCACATTTTGCTGCCCCCTGATGCCTGCGAGATTGTTACTGAGGCCCTAATCTTCAAAGGTATTTCTATTCCAGTCATTTGGGCCAGTGTACAATATATAATACTGTGCTTCCTTTCTAGCGACTAGTATGAATTGATTCTAGGAGGTAGTTATACAAGGCTGGAATGTCCTTTTTCAAACAAGAATACAGAGAAGTATAAAGCACCCACGAACAACTGCAGAGTGCTTCAAACTAAGCACAGATGTTGCAACACTAGTAAGCCATTAAATATCCAGAACATTTTTTTGGTTCAGGGAATATGCTGTAATTCCCACTACAATTTACTGCACATTTATGCAAGGAGGGAAGGTGAAAGAAGGGATCTGTGTCTCTCTATGATGCTGGACAGCCTGTCCCATTCTGCAGGTCTGACCTCCTAACTGCACTCCTTGATTTGCTTCCAAACCTTCATCTGAATTTCCAGCCAGCCCAGGGATGAAGTCCAAAGAGCTCTTCTTCAGATCTACATGCCCTGACAAGTTCTGAACTAAGACACTTCATGCATCCAAATACAGGCAACATGAGTGAGCGAAGGTTACCATAAATCTGCTCCAGGAAAATCTGGTCTTTCACATGGGGGAACATACATAGATCGGATTGTTCTGTTCAGACTGATTCTGTGTCAGGACAGTGTTTTTCTGCCAGTTGTTGCTAATGGACTTTTGTTTCAATTCCCACACATAAAATGGAACTTCACCAAAAAAAAGAACCAGGAATCTTAATATTGTTTGCAAGATTGCTGTAAGGGCACACCTGAATGGAGGGTCTTCAGGTCTTCTGGATATTTTCCCCCATTTTGCCTGTAACTGTTCAAAAGGCTCTGCCTATTGACTATAATTGAATGATTAGCAGTGTTACAGCTCCTACCTGCAGGCAAAAAACTTGTTCTTTAAATTTAGATTTGGCACAGAAATGTTATCCCAAAAGTCACTGACCTGAGTGTTGTTCACTTCAGATTGATTTTTGTACCATATATGCAGAGGCAGCTTCAATCTTGCAGCTTCTTCAGCTCCTTTATTTGAAAACCCAAAACCTTTTTGTCTGCAGAGCCAAAACTTCCTCATTCTTTCTTTTGGCACTGAAAAACGTCATCTTGCTCTGGCATTTGAACATTGCAGCAAAGATGGTGTGCCCAAGTGTAGAACACTGGTAGTACACGTATGTTGCAGCCCAGGAACTTGGTTGTAAACTTGGACTGGGAGAAAAATAGGAGAAAAAAAAGCCACCTTTGCAAGAGCGAGTAAGTACAAAGGGTTCTCTGTGTGCCTCTGACTTCAGTCAGAAGATGAGGTCAGCTGAACACTCGTTGAAACAGGCATAGGCTGCTGCTTGTGTTGTATGAGGTTAAAAGATATTTGCAGAAGGCAGGTAATTCTGCAAATTCCATTTTACATTCTGTCTGTTACTAAAAAAAACATCTAGTACAGTCCCATTAAGATATGGCAGGCTGTTCTCCCAACCATGGATTATAGCATTCCTTATAGCATTCCTATGCACAAAGTATGAGCTCTCACCCCCACAATAAAATAAACTGTTCTTTCTTCATTTTACCCTCCGTGGCACCACTCCTCAGGCAGGTGACCTCCATCCATGTGCTCTCCAGCTGCTATCATGCAGGCCTTGAAAATCTCAGCTACTGTCTGTATTCTCTCCCAGTTTTCCTTCGAGAAACAAATGACAGTAGTTTCTGGAGGTTTGAGGGCAACATCTTTCTGTGATTGTTTCATTTAGGTGATCTTTGCTTCGAGTGGGGTGAATTTTTGTCTGCTACTTTGATTGCTTATGTGCATTTAAATGCTAAGATGAGAGCACTGTAGTCTTTATACACCTACATGATTGTGGGTTTTTTTAAGTCTTAGAGAAAATACCCTTTGATTTTTGGAGCACATATGCTAAGTCAGATTTTTATTTCCAGGAACAGGATTTAGGATAGTGGTCCCAACTGGAAGTCACAGCCGGTACTGGGAATGCAAACTCCAAGGAGATGGAGTTGCGGAAGAGAAGCCCACACACGTAAAGCGCCTGTGGGAGTTGCATGGGTTTCTGCCTGAGAACTTTGGGAAATGATAATTCAGGAGGAAGGTTTGATTTATTTCACGGTATCTAAAAGCTTCAGAGGTGAAAACACATTCAAAGAAATGGGCGAATGTAAAAGGATCTTGTTTCTTCGGTGTTGCAAATTAAGTGTATTTGTCTTCCATGTTAGCTCAATTTTTTTAATAACAGGGAGGTTAATTGCTACTAGATGTAAAATGAGAATATGCAGTGCCTATAGCAAATGGGAGCTTATTCTCCCCGATGCAGCTGAGTGTACAGACTTTTGGTAGCTGTCTAATGGAACATATGTTGCATTCTAATCAGGTGATGACTAGTTGCTCTCTGTCTGAAATCATTTTAAACAAAACCATTTTGTTACACGCTAGTCCCTGTGTGCCACTTCTTTCCCTTCAGTAATTTTAACTTTTGTAACTGCTGGTCGCCGTCTTGGGTTGTGAGCATGGTGGGTTTGTTCTCGAGGACCAGATCAAGGACTCCGTATGTGAAAACACTACATCCCTCTGTGGTTTTTCAGCAAGCTTATTGCCTGGTTCTCCGTTTCTCCCTCACTGAAGCATGAATTCATGTGTTTGTCTGCCTGCTACTGCTCACTACTTGTGACTCTAGAGATGGACTTTATGAACATCTTCCCAGGTTTAATGTAACCCCTGTCTATGGTAAGATTCCATTTTAATGTTTTTTTCTGTACTGTTTCTTCATGTCTTCAGTCATACACCATAACTATTTGTATTTAGCATCTTTGTCAGGTTTTTGAATTTTTCAAGAAGATAGTAACACAGGTGGCAGCTCCTGTGTCTCTGAATTCTGGAGGTCTCTCAAATTCTGTATGTTTTGAAAATAATACATAAACTTTCACCCTACAGAAGATGCTATAATTGTTTTGAGTACAAGAATGAAAGTTCTTCACAGAAACAGGAGCCACAATTCCTACCCCAAATGTTGTGATCTTTAGTTATTCATAAACTCTACCATATCTATTTCCTTGCCCTATTGTGTTCTTACAGTACTGATGCTGTTAGCCAGAGAACTGTTGTGTAATACTGAGAAAACTTCTATTGGAACAAAAAAATAGTGATTGTGATCTTCAGCAGTGCCTGGGAAATCACTGAAACTGGATTAAAATGATCATAAAAAACATGCTGTAAACATTATATTTTTTGGGGAAAAAGCAAGCCCACCAATACTGTTCTTCCTTCATCTTACTGAAGTAGAGTGATTGGAACATCCTGGACTCCTCTGGGGAAGTCTTGCTGACCATGCTTGGAGCAGGAGCGCAGGGCTGAACAGTCTCCAAAAACCCTGCAAACCTCAATTCATCTCTGAGTCTACTTAATGATTTAGGTTCTGGACTTGAGAGCACGAACTTTAGTGAAGGACATTCTTCGTGGGGGTTTTCCCAGTCATCTCTCCTATGTATTTGTACTTCCAGACTGACCCAGCCTGTCTACTACTTTCATTACAATCTACGTGACTCAGCACCAGCCTTGCTTTGAGATGCTTCCAGTAGTACAAATCCTGAGATTTTTTCACATTTTCTTTTGTCATTGGCCCTGGTCATCTAAAGTTTACTGCACTTACTGTTGTAACCAAAGTATGTATCTTTGTTGAATTTGTACATATTTTATTGCATAGTATTTTTGTAAGTCATTTTCTTCAGGGCATGACAAGTACATGGTAATTGTCACTTATTGGATTGGAGGTTGTGAGTGCATTCCTCTAAAGCAGGAACATCAACACCTGACCTTGCATTGCTTGAGACAAGGGTCCTGGCAGGCTGGTTACCTTACACGTTTCCTCCTGGTGTAACTAGGAGAGAAAACCCTTAGTGATACTTACTCTTTCAGGTGAAGGATGATGTCTACTTTGGATTAGAATTTGCCCTCTAAAAGGATACTTTGTTCCAGAAAGGCTGCAGTAACAGCATCGCTCACTGTCAGGCACTTTCATCTCTGCTTGTTTTGGTTGCTGCAGCTTTTGCTTTCCACAGCATCATGCCCAAAATAGATTCCTTTAATGTTATTTTCACCTGTCTGACACAAGTCACTCAGAAGTTGTTTCTCATGCAGGCTGGAGCTGCCAGCTCCCTTAAGGTGACTTGCACCTGGAGCTGCACATCTGTACCCTGAGGATTTGCATATGCTTCCAGTTTGCCAACTGTTGAAAACACTGGGTTGACTTCAGTGTCCTGACAGAACTGAATCCAGCAGCTCACCACATGTCAGCTGTGCCTCAGCTGAGAGCCCCAGTGTGGCTGCGGGCAAGGTCTGTGCTGTAAAGGCTCCTTACCATGAAACTGGCTTTTTAATTTAGTGAAGTGCAGCTCTGACTTTGGAGAACTGCATTCAACACCTTTTCCAACACACACAGGGCGGGAGATGATACAGCATTTCAGTGACTCTAGCTAATGAACTTTCTAATGTATTTGATAAATTGCTCCAATAGTTTTTAAAGGCTTTATGGATGTGCAGAAAGATCAAAACATAAGCCTTTTAATGACCCTTAATAATGAAAAATGGAGTAATACTATTTTTAAGATGGTTGCAGCATATAGTAAGCTTTCCACACAATATGTTCAGCTGCAATTGTTCCTTATTCCAATATTATTAGGGGAAGTGAAACAAAACAGGACAAGAATACCTGCTGACTGGCCAAGCATGAGTATAAAATGAAACTGCAAGTGGAGTGCACAGGGTCAGTTAGTGCAACTGCACACTGGAAAGTTGCAGAGGAAGGGAACTATAAGCAAGCAGAACAAAATGTACTTATTTACACAGGTGAAGTTATCATAAATCTAATGTGTAACAAAGATAAAGGGATTAAACTTGGTATCCCTTTACTTAATTGTAAAACTTGAAATTGTGTTACCTTTCCAAAGTTTTACTTTCTGTGCTCATTTGCTCAGCTGTTAAGGAAGTGAAGATCAAAGGTAGCTGCTTGTTATTTAAAATGGATTGATTGTTTCTAATTCTGGTAAGCAGCTCACTGAGTTGTGATAAGGGTGATGCTTCCTGGGCAGCCCAGTGGTTTTCCAGGTAACACTGAAAGACACCTGTGCTATGTCGGAGCAGGGAGAGGTACCCTAACAATATAGGAAAGCACCGAGACTGACTAATGAAGTCAATGTGTGTGATGCAGTGTTGTCTGGGGTTCTCCTCTACAAGCCAGTCACTTCAACGTGCTTTTCAGATCACTGCTGGCAACTCAGTTTTTATTATCTATCTCAAAAACAAAAAAATGCAGGTGCATATTACAAGAAAGGAAAAGTCAACAGGGATACTTTTGGAATATGAAGAAAGCCCTAGATGTAAATACACCTATTCTCCTAACGGGTTCTGCTGAATTTTCACAACACCGTGATGCATGTGTGCACATGTCTGAGGAGCATATGATACGTGTGTGCAGGCTGGTGGAGGCCCCGGGCACCCGAGGGCTGCTGGAGAGGAAGGCTGTAGCAACAGAAAGAAGCTTCCAACTCCCCATCTGGAAAAATCCCCCACAGGAGCACAGGCAATGGTAATGCCATCTGTCTGTTTTCTGCAGAGCAGATCTCTCCTGGGAGCAGAAAAAAAGCTGGCACATGGAGGTGGGCTTCCACTTCCCTGCTGCTTGGAGGTTGGGCACAGATTGCTGGGTGTTACCTGTAGAGACCAAGCTGCTCTATTCTGTCCCCTCTTCCTTTTTTTAGTCAGTTTTGTCTGAATTCCAGTTCTCTTCATTTTCCCTTATGACATTCCTCCTTTCCCTGTCTCTTCCCAGCAGCCAAGAAACAATGGATTCCTTCATCTGCTTCTCCCCTGCCTTCTCTCATTCTTTTTTATGCCACCTCAGCCTGTTTCTGGTCTTCTGAAGTCCCTTCTAGAGGGTGTGTTATAAACCGACATAATATCCCTTATATATTATTTTCTCTTGGGCAGTGTCCTGATGCTGGATGCTCCTTGGAGACTTCAGAGAACCAATAGACATTGAAGCTCCCTTTTAAACAGCACAGGGAAGCTGCAAGACCCTCTTTCCTGCGTGTCTCAGACAAATGCAGATGTAATAAGCAACAGGAGGTAGGGCAGTTAAAGCCCATACCATCCTTCCTTCTCCCATCAGCACTCTCTGATGCAGCATGTGACCACAAGAAAGTCCTTGCTATAGCCTCTGGTGCGGGTCAGAACTGTGCCTGCTGCTTGCCTAGCTGTGGTGGCTGTCCTAGAACAAATAAAACACTAAAGACAACTGAATATGCAACTTCAGGGATGGATGGATTATCTGTATGCTATGAATGAGATGTTAGTTCAGACACTAAAGCTCCTTAATGTAGTAAAGCTAGATGAGTTTAATTTTTTCACTTGATTCAAAGCTACAGGATGACTTCACACTGTCTATATACATTCCCAAGTTTTCTGTATTTTTGCATGAAATGCTTGTCTAACCAAAGGAAAGAGCATGAGATTTAAAGTTATTTCCTATTCCTATTGATATTTTTAATATCAACCTGCTGCAAAAGCAGAACCAGAAATCACTAGGGTAAAAAGAGGAGATAACCACCTAGCACCTTTCATCACACACTGTTATGTCTTTGGCAGAGCTTGAGGGGAGCCAGTTGCTTAAAAATATCTGGTCATGCCTTGCCAGATGTCTGGCATTTATTTCCATTCATGGGTATCCCTGAATTTGCGTGGTTTCGTTTAAACAAACGAAACCTGGGGAAAGCAAACCAGACAATTTCTTTCTCTAGCTTATCTTTTCATCATGAATTATTAACCTAGCCAGAGTTCTCTATAAAAATACAGTAAAATCCCTGATAAGACTGAAAATTGCTGATGGTAAGACATTTACAAAGTCTTTTCAAAACTCTTAGACAACTCTTTAAAATGTGGGGAACTAACATCAATCTTTAGCATCCTCAAGTTCACTGCCTAAGCCTGTACATCCCAAGAAATATTTAATCCACTTTTCTAGTGGTGCAGAACACTTGTAGTCCAACTCAACAAAATTGGCTAAACTCCTGGAACACAAGACTTAATCATATCCTTTCCCATCCTACTCCTGCTGAACCACTGAGGCTTTCTACCCCTGGCACCCATCCCTCATTATCCCCTGGGTACCCACTCATCTGATTTTCAAAGAGGAATTGGGGGGAAGTCCTGCCAGGCAGCTCTGTCAAAGTTGCCCAAGAAGTTTCAACACCCCATTCCTGGATGATCCCGTCCCATCCTACAGTTACTCTGCTTGGCTCCAGCTAGTCTGCAGATTTAGCTTCCAAATACAATTAAGACAATATAACCTCCACACTGCTCCCTTCCCTTTATTTAGGCAGCTAAGTGAAACACAAACATGGACTCCAGAAATTCGTTTGTAGTGGCCTTATTTTAAATACTCAGCCAAAGCAATGGTTATCATTAAACAAGTAATGACAACACTAAAGCATAACATATATGCATATGCAGAACAAGATCCTCAACTGTGTAGCTCAGCTTGCTCAATGACACTAGGCTGATTTACACCAGTCCTTCAAGCTTGGTGTTGGTGCAATCAATCAGCTGACTGCTAAAAATCCAACAATGAAGCCATGCTATCCTCTATCCAGTCCTATTGCAGCTTGCTAAAACTCTGAATGAAATGTTTTGTAGAGTGTGCAGAAGAACAGTACATGAACATTAGGCTGCCCAGAGAAGTGGTGGAGTCCCCATCCCTGGAGGTATTAAAAATACATGTAGAGGGGGAAGGACTCTTCATTAGGGACTGTAGTGATAAGACAAGGTAACGGGTTCAAACTTCAACAGGGGAAGTTTAGACTGGATATGAGGAAGAAATTCTTTACTGTAAAGGTGGTGAGGCACTGGAATGGGCTGCCCAAGGAAGTTGTGAATGTCCATCCCTGATGGCGTTCAAGGCCAGGCTGGACAGAGCCTTGGGTGACATGGTTTAGTGGGAGGTGTCCCTACCCACGGTTGGAACTAGATGATCTTAAGGTTCTTTCCAACCCTAACTATTCAATGATTCTATGTGATGCTTAGGGACATGGTTCAGTGGTGGGCTTGTCAATGCTGGGTTAACTGTTGGGCTCCATGACCTTAAAGATCTTTTCCAACCTAAATGACTCTATGATAGCAAATCTTTCAATAAACATATAGCACTATCAAGAACATGTCCGCAGCTAGGCAAACCAGACTTAACCAGCTGAAATGAAATACTGCTGGAGATGGGTTTAAATATAGACTGAGTCAAAAGCACTTGAAGGGCAGTTCTACTGCCATAGCAAACTGACTCTCAGTAATATGAAATGCCATAGGGAATGTGTCAGGATCGTTTGCTACAACAAATACACACACACCCCAGCCTACTGAATTTTTTTGGTAATTAATGGTAAAAACTTATGTGCAATCTAGATATCCCCAAAGCTTTCTGAACAGTAATGAAACTTTAGAGCACATGACATTAAAATAAGTAACAAAATAATGATCTTAAATTTATGTCATACCTTCCAAGGAGCTCAGTTCATAACAGCACTTTTGCTTGTGTGGCATCTGACCAGATTGTCAAAACCCATTCTTAGAGGGTGCTGCAGGGTACTATAGCTTAAGTGATTCATGCATGCAGCTGTTGGAACTGCTTGTTGGGTTGTGAAAAAGCTCAGGGTGCCAAGTGCTGATCTAAGGGAACTCAGATCTCCATCAGCCGTCTTGGCTCTGAGTTGTTACTGAACAGCAGATGGTAGCACGAGTTAAGCAAACTAAGAAAATATTCTAAGTTAAAAGCCTCACAAGAACTGAAATTCTCAAGAAAATAAAGAGAACAAGTGCTGAAGTTTGAACTAGTTTTCCTGTCTAAGTGATGCAGGCCACTAGACTTTAAAGGGTTGTCTCGTTTCTAACAGTGTTTCTGAAGCATTCATAGTTATGAAAGCTTTCATTTAACTTGGGCAGAAGAGACTACGTGTGAAATTATTATCACAGACATCTCAGATACAGCTCAAAGCCACAGCATTTGTGTATTAAACTATACCTGCACTGTAAAACACAACCGAAGACAATACCTGGCACTAAGAAAAAGATGAAAGGATGCCAAAACACAGCATTTTGCCATAAATTACAAGCGCCAGCAGTGATGAAGGGACAGCGTCATGAGTTTTGACCATCTCTTCAGTAGAGCAAGGTCAGCACTACTACAAAGGCAAAACTTTTGTTTTGGTAAGGTGAACAGAACTGCACAAGATCTTGCTGTATCCATCATCGGTAGCATCAGCACAGAAGGGACAGTCAGTACAAGATGTAAGAGGACAGGTTACAGCAATGATCCTTAAAACAAATACATGGATATATGAAAGTGCATGGAGTAAACAAAGAGTGGAATACTTGTACCAGTGAAGAGAGAGTTAGAGAGACTTGTCCCTCTAACTTGGTTTACAATAACTTCTAGTTCTTGGTCTCAACTAAGATAATGCACTCCAATATAGGATAGGTGAGAAACAGAAGATATTTTCAGGACTTGGAGATGCTTGTGTTCAACAATGCTGATATGACCTCGTATTAATGCAGTTTTCAATAGTGTAAGAAAGCTCTTGCATTCATGTGAAAATCTGACCTTCCTAAATACAAAGGCATCTTCAATTGGCTCTGTTAGTAGCAATATATGCTACTACTACATGCAACTGAGACCAAGTTCTCTCATTTTCAGAGAGGTGAGGACTTCCAGAACAACCTGGACTTAAACCACTCAGCGCAAGATGAAGTAAGGTATGAAGGAAGTACTTGAGCTGGCTTTAACATTTCTGTGAGGAGAAAATTTGCAGATTAACTATGTATTTTCAGCCCTACATTTTATTATACTTTAATTCCTCATACTGGTCATCCAAACTGTGACTACAGTCCCAAGTTTCTAAGCTTGTTTTTCTGTGTTTAAAAAATATTTCAAAATCTAGTTTGGGGCAGTAAATAATCTTGCTATTATGGAAAGCGAAATCAGAACAATCAGATTACTCATTTAGTGAGGTATTACTCAGTGCCAGAAAGCGTGGGAGCATCAAGCTCCTAAAATGAAACTCATTGGGACTGAGAGACAAAATTGATGCACTTTTACGTACGCCACTTGTTTGAAAATACTTTATTTTTTCTTTAGGCTGAGGAATCTATATTCTGCAAAGTGCTGCACTCTACAGCTCAGCCAACCAAAACACTTAAGGATACGAGTAAGCTTCATCATATCAATAGTTCTAGCAGAATAAACAGGATGTAAGAGTGGACATACTCAGATCACATATCCTTTTGCCAGTTCCTCATTTCATGAGGAAATCAATACTTACGAGAACAGAAGATTACAGAAGGTGTAAGTGCTGAAGAGTTTCAACAGTACTAGAAATGCCTAAGTGTGTCAAAAGCACCATGCATGAATACACAGCCTTGCAACCCCAAGAAACATCATAAAATACTTGTGCTTTCGATAAACTCTGAAGGCCACAAACACGCCCCATGCATGAACTGAGTCACCAGACTCTCAATCCAGCATCATTCAAGGATTGGTTAAGGGTCTCCTCTGTCTCATTCTTCAGGTCATCAGCAGAGACATCCAATAACATCAAATTCCAGTCACAATCCCTGAGCAATGCTACTGGTACTCAGGGGCTGGCTAAGTTTGCCCTTTGTATCTGACAGCTCAGCAAAGCTTCTACCCACCTTACAGTTCACCTGTCCAAATCACACCTCACCAGTAGAGCTTCTACAACAGCACTTTTGGATCTGTGTTTAAAGCCTTGCTAATGTCAAGGTGAATGAGATCCATTTCTCTCCTTTCATCCAGTGCTGCTGACCTCATCAGAAAAGGCAGTTCGCTTGGTCAGACACAAATTGGCTTGATAAATCTCTGTTGACTATTCTTAATTATGGTCTTGCCCTTCATGTACCTGGATGTAGCACTGGACACAGCACTTGTGAAAATTCACACTATGATCTTCCTGCAGACTGAGGTCAGACTGACCAGCCTGTAGTTCCTCAAATTGTTCTCCTCAAAGAATAGCATAACTCTTACCTTCTCTCAGTCACCATGACCATCCCCTAGTTGCTACTGCCATTCAAAGGTGATGGACAGGAGCCTTCTACTGACCTCAGCCTGCCCTCGCAGCATGCTCCAGCACATTTTAAAGTCCAGCTTTACATTCCTGTTATTGGCATAGCAATCACCAGTCTCTTCCACATCCTTATGAAAAGGAAGTTGTGCATGATGTGTTAATTCAATACATCAAAATGTGGATGCAGAACGTAGGTGTTTGGTTTTGGGGAGCTTTTGGGGGGGGGTGGAGGGGGTGGGGAAGGAGTCATTAAAGAGTTGTGGGGTTTTTTTGCCCTTCAGGTGTGATATAAGTTACACATTGCCTGGCATATAAATACCACTGTTTACAATACTGATACCATAAAATTCAAACACAAAATTATGTGATCAATTTGTGCTTATACATATGCTTTACATTTTGCTTTTGTCTTTATAGACAGCAAAATGTTTCATTTTGAATTTCAGGCTCTATATTATGAAAGGTACAAAGTATTTTAGATAAATTCTGTTTTGGAAACATCTGGTTTGGACCCACAGTCTTATGAACGAAGGGGATAGTTAAAACACACCCTCACCCACCAGTTGTAAGAGTATCAATCAAGCTGTGAGGTCTAGAAAAAACTGGGAACTTGGGTCGCAATCTACACAAAACTAAGCTAGTGATGCCACCCTGTGGCTACAAAGTGAAAATTCTACTGAAAAAGCAGGATGAATGGGTAAGTTTTATCTTAAGTCTTCTCACAAGGAACTGCTGGCAGGTCTTGGAACTTCAGTGCAAATTTAAGAGTGTATGTATGTAGGATACACCAAAAAGCAGTAGCTGGTGGTACTATGTGTATTTTGACGTTGCTGTGCAGGTTGTCAAGTGGACATCTGCCCCTACTACTTACAACTGTGTGCGTCAGGGAAAGAAACAGAAAAACACCCATATCTTGAAGCAAGTAACAACCGAATGAAAAGGGGATCACGATTTAAACTATTACATTTGAGTAAAACAATGTAAGACAATACAATTTAAAAAAATCCTAAAGTTCAAAGTAACTCCTACAATCACAAAATGTTTAAGCAATAATAACCTCTTATAGGTTATCTCTGCTTAGAGAGAAGCAGTAACATTTATCACTAGGTTTTAAGAGTAATCACAACCATGAGCTAAAAACTTGTAAAAGTGTAAGCTATAATCATTCAATTCCAGCTGAGACTTTTCCTCCAGGAAAAAAAACAAAACTACAAAAGCCCAGAATACACAACACTAGCAAACACCATTCAAACTTGTATTGCAATGGTAGCAGTTCAAAATGTAATCAACTGTAAGAAATATGGTACCTCAATATTTTTCAAAGTACAGTATCTATGCAAGAGTTATGTATATAAGTGAGACAGTCATTAAAATATAGTGTCTCATCACTTTCCCTCTACTGCAATTTTATTAAGGTATAATAGAAAGTATGATTTAGAATTATTTTCTTCCAGTTTTCTATCCACAAGCAGCAATGGCCTTTGAATTACAGAGCTCCTATTTATTTTTTAAAGAAGCGTTAACATTTTCTGAAGCCTTTTTATTGATTAGCCAATTCCCTTCAATACGAACAACACAATGTTCAAAGCTCTTTTATCTTGCCCTGAAAGATTCAGTAATGAAAAACCCTAAAGACAGCAGAAGAAGCACCACAAGGACACTCAGCTTCAGGGTACGCATGGTCTTTCTCAACCTCATCTGCTCTCATGCTTTCTGAAGAAAGATGCTCTCTTGTAAGAGCCTCCCACCGACCCCATCATTTCACATTTGCAGAGCTGCAATACTCAATGTTATGCTACCAAGTTAGGCTATACAATCTTTGTGCAACTGTACCAGTTTTGTTCAGCCCATCTGTAGAGTGATTCTTTTGTGTGGTTTGAGGCTCTTCTTCCTCTGCCTGGACAGCCCCATGTATTTTTACAATAGTTTGGGAGTTGAGCTTAGTCTGATAATCCATGGTATCTCTGTAACCATACACTTCTAGTGTTTACTTCCATATTAGGCTTAAAAGAAATTATTTTACCCTGACCAGATCAGTGGACTTCCTTTCAAACATAAAACTGCTCTTTCAGTCTTATTTCACCAGAAATGAATGATAAACAGGCCTCAGAAGTTTTTCATCCATCTGTAAAACCATTACTATAGAATATTTTCACCCCTCAATATGCTGGCTCCTCAGACTACCTCATTCCCTCTGAACAGCAGGCAAACTTTAACTTTTGACACTCTGAGATGAATAGGAAGGGAAAACATATGATAGCAACAAAGAACAGTATAAAAACCAATTTCCTTCTCAATTAATAAACCAGACAACTTCTCTGGCTCCCCTATGCAATCCTAGGAGTATCCAATGTACAGCTCTACAACCCGCAGCAAAGATAAGGCCTCGCAAGTAAAAGTTAACTAGACAAAGAGACCTCTTCCCTTTCAATAATATTTTTTTCCTGTAGGGCATATAAAGATTTAAAACAGTCACCAGTCCTGCGTTCCATTGTTTATCTAAAAACTGCAGGACTAGCACAGGAACTCTGCTCAATAATATCTGAGTCTTTTGGGAGACACAAGCATGTAAGAAACAGTTTTTCACACCTTCTGAAGCCAGAGAAACAAGTGAGCTGGTAACCAATAAAAAACATTTCTTACAGTATGATGCACCACCCCTATGCAAAAGTTGACCACTGCTCTATGCTCCTCCTGTGCTGCTCTTCCCAGCCTCTAACTTTTCTCTTCCAGCCGTCTTGCATCAGCCATCCTAATGAAAAACCACCTTTCAAGGGACAGGCTAGAGGATAACTAATAAGAACTTTAAGCCATGGAATCCATATAATTGAGGACAGCTTTCTATGAAATATAAGAATGACTAAATGAGCCAAACATCTATCAACTACTTTGAAACACAAATCATTTGTAAACAACATGTCTCATCTCCCGGGAAGCCTAGAAGCCAAAGAATATTTTCAGTCTCTCACCCTCAGGAGAGAATGAGGAAAAGCAGACACATACTTGAAGGCTTCAGTTTGAAAAACATGCTTCACTGAAAAAAATTTCTGTTCATTGCTTAAAGTTTCAAATGAATCAAAGCCAAGTTTTAAAATTCTTCCCTAGAATTAACATCTAAATGCAGTAACTCACAGATTCTTCCCATTCATAAAATTCAGCTTTGTGTTTTAAGATGATTACCACGGGAACAATATTTTTATATGCCCTATGATAGCTGACAGCTGGGAACTGCACCAGAGATCTGCCATCATCCAGACTTAATCTATTAGCTTTGAAAAGATTGACAATACTGTGGAATTACTGCATACTCTAATACTTTAGCCTCATTTGACTGACTTTGACTTTCTGTTTGCCTGTTTTAAAGGTGGGGATAAGATACATTTTAGTTACTCAAAATAAAGACTTGAATAAAAACAAGTAAGTCTCCCATTTCAAATGGCTAGAAAGCAGAAGAACCAGGGAACAAACTAGGATCCATCAGCCAGAACAGGCTAGCACACAAACGGCTGACCCAGTAGTGATGCAATCTCTCTTCCCTCAGGAAATCCTGAAGTGCAGAAATGCTTTTAGATTGTTGGTGGATAGTTACACAAAGTATTAAACTGGGGCTAGAAATAATGTCAACTTACATCTCCATTGTGGCTAATACATTCAAAGCCATCAAATATGCAGCTATGAAGAGGCACCAACATTCAGCAATAGCTATCATTGTACCCTTTGCTAAAGCATTTACTGCTGCATCTTGATACAGCCACAGTATTCTGAAATGTAAGAAATACCACTGTGCTTCCCACAGCATGCCAATTAAAGATGTTGTCACAAGAGTGAAGTCAGTCTCTCACCTTGCATTGCAAGGAACTTTACCGTTTCTTCAAACAGAAATGGCTAGAGTGGGGGGAAAGAGGTAAAATGAAAAAAGTTACTCCACATAAAACCCACTCACAGTTGAGAAGACTGGGAAGCATACATGTCAGACTTGACTTTGGGAATTCAAGCAAATATTTTTGAAAACAGAGCATTAGCTACACATACCACAAGAATTTCTATTTCCCTCCCCTCCTCTCCCCAAATCTGTTCTTTTCCTACGGTGTGAAATCAGTCGTTTAAGACATTATGTTCCTGAGCTAAAGATGATTGCAGTTGTCTTACATACGGTTGGCTTGCAAGATTAGGAGTCCAGTGCTTTTATTTTTAAAAGCATAGGAAAAATAATAAAAGAGAATTATTTTGAAGGGCTTTCCAGTAGTACTTAATGGTAGTTACTCTTACAGCACAAATAATACTAAGCAAACTGCAGTGATATGAAAGGAAAATAAGGAATGATCTAATTTATGGAGATGTAAACTGAATGCTGACCATCTTTCAGACTAGTCCATGATCTATTTCCAAGTGGGTTTTCAAGACAAGATGAAGTTTACAATATAGATAATGAACTTATCAAACAAATTATTTTCCAAGAAAGTCCTTGCATAAAGTGTATGGTAAAATTAGTCTTTAACCCAATTATTGAGAAAAGATTTTTTTTTTGCTCCAAGCCTGGTGTACCAATTCTATCAAAGTTACCATGGAAAGCACAAGCAAAACCATCCAAGCTTACAGCAATCCTAAGTTGTTTGTGACAGAAACCACCAAATTTTCTATTTGAAAAAGCTTCCAATCCTGATTTTTCTAGTTAGCACACAAAGAAAGTGCTGTGTGTCCAGAACAGATTTACACCCACCTGCAAGCACACAAGAAGCAACTGATTTCTATTCTGATCCCACAAAAGTGTGTCCTAACATGAGCAACAAATGGAGGGACACTGGACATATTCTGAATTCTGTATCACATAAGGTGTATCACCAGGTACAAGCACAGAGCGGCCCCTTGCAGATAAGCACATCAAATAAAGAAAAAGGAGAAAATTGCAACAAAATCATCTAGAAAGCCTCAAAATATAAAACTTTATTTAGCTACAATATAAAGAAGTATAGTATAAAGATATAAAACATAGAAATTTCATAATTAATTCACATGCTAAAAGGATTAATAGGCCAGCGGCAAGGAGGAGACTTCATAAAATGTACAAACATCTCAGTCATAAAGGCCATTTCACCAATATTCAGACTTGAAATATTGAACAACCACTGCAGAGAACTTGCTCTCCCACATCACCATAACTAGGAAGGAAAAAGAAAAACAAAAGGAAGTAAAAAGAAACAAAGTCAGTGTGTCTACTGTTTCTGGAACATCAAGAATGCCATCCTATTCCATTATTCACTGTACCAACAGGACTCCCAAACAGCACACTCAGTATTTTTTGATATTACAGAACTTCACAATGATGGCAAAAAATTAAGATTACTTCTTGGGAGAGCATTCATTCATCACTGGCCAACATGCCATATTGCTGGTGGGAAAGCAAGAGGAGTTTTTGATCCTCAAACGTTTAAAGGAGAAGCTAAACTTGACTTGCACCAAGATGATCAGACCATTTCACAGACATTTTATTTCCCATGTTTCAGACAGTTTTACTGCTGCATGAGAAGAGCTCAAGTCCTTTGAGTGGATGAGACAGATATCTGTTGGGTCTTTATATGCTACAGACAATTTTCAGAGCATATATAATTAGCTTAAAAATTCAAAAGGCACTTACTCAAGAGTGGAGCACAAATTGCAGATAACTGTGCTACAGCAGCTGCAGAGGCTGCTGCAGTTCTGGCAAACAAACTGGTCACATTGCGTACACGCTTCCTTGACATCAGCAGCTCTCACACACGATGAGCAGGCTTTGGAAGCTCCCACGGGTGCTTGGAAAAGATACAATTAAGACAAGATGTATTTCACAGCAAAACAAGAGAAAGCACCTGGAAGTTCCAAGGACTGCAGAACGTGGCGCTTCCACGCAGTGTTACAGCTACAGGTGGCAGCACTCTGCAGAACACACTTGGAGGCACCAGCACAGCGCTCACTGCTTATAACTTTGCGGGTTCCTTTTCTGCTCGACGGCAAGACTGCAGAAAGATTCTCAAGTGGTCATTCTCAAGCAGTCAATGCAACAGGTTCTAAACCCGCCAGTGAAGCTCAAATTTAACAATTGCTTCTTAATAAAGGACCATAACGAAAAACAACGGAGAGACACGCTCCCCCCCACCCCACAGCAACCCAGCTCACCCAACAGTGCAGCGTAGTGCCGGACGCTTGCCCGCGGTGGGGCCACTCACCCTTCCCTGCAGCTACAGAGCGCCTCAGCAGTTTCCCGTCATGGCCGATGAGCAGCTGCCCGCTCCAGCGGCGCCCCGCGCTGTCGTCTTGGGCCTCTCCGCCCAGCTCCACCGGGCGGGTCACCGCAGCGGGGCTGGCGGGCCAGGGGCCTTCCATGTACGCCTGGGCGCCCCTGAAGAGCAGCCGCCGAGTCCTCTCTGTGGGCGAAAGAAAGTTAGCAGCGGCTTCACCCCATTACCACCCGCCATCAGGCCCGAGGGGAGGCGGCTAGAGGCCTGCGGGCTCAGGCCGGGCCTGGGGACCGACAGCTCCAGCGCCCTACCCTCATTCCCCCCTCCTCACCGAAGACTTCCCGCCGATACTCTTCGCCCCGCACACCGCGGCTCAGCTCGCGCAGCCCCACACGGGCTTTCAGCTGGAGCGGGGCCGCCTCCCCGAAGGGGCAGGAGCGCTTCGGCATGGCGGGCCCGGCCCCGCACCGCCTCCCACGGACCGCCCCGCTCCGACGCGTCACGGCCTACGCCTGCCAATGGCGGCGCGGTAGCGGGAGGTACGAGCGGGCGGGCGAGGGGCGGTGGCGTCCCTTAGGCCGCGTCCCGTCGCCTCGGGAAACCGAGCCCTGCCCTGCCCTGCCCTGCCCTGCCCTGCCCTGCCCTGCCTGAGGTACTGAAGGTGCGGCGCCGGTCGGATCTGTTCGCTGGGAATTTCCTGTTCGCTTTTCGGTGAGCCTTGTCTGTGGTGCAGGGGGTCTGTCAGGACAAAGCAAAACATGGTTCTGAAACTCTGGTTTGTCGATAAACTTTCTCCCCCCATAGGTGTTCCTGAACTCGTGTTCCTTTCTGCAAATCCTGCGGGTTATGTCTGTGTTCGGGCTCACCTAGTTCTTCCAAAACCACTTGTCAAAGTTAGAGCTGTCCAAGTACCATAGAACCAGCAAAAATGTGCACAAGTGAAGAATTATTCACTTTCTGTAAAGCCAGCGAGGAGGCTGGAGAAACTCCGACTGGTCAGGGCTCCTCAGTACCTGCCAGCAGCGGGATCGGGTTCACCACTCAGTGCTCAGTGAGGTTTCGGGGACTGATACCCACATTCCACTACACCGCGGGCCTAAACTCTGAGACTTTCTGCAGTCACTGTGTGACAGGGAATTACTGCCGTTTATTGGAACCATCTCCCCAGTGAACTGGTGGATTCCTCGATGTCCAGCCACTTAAGACTTGGCTAGACAGTGTGCTGGGACATCTAGTCTAGGTCATGCTTTGCCTAGAAAGGTTGGACCAGATGATCCTTAAGGTCCTTTCCAACCTGGTATTCTATGATTCTGTGATACAATTAAATTGCTAACATTAACGATGTGTAAGATAAGTGTGCATGGAACTGGCCTGTCTGAGAGCTGGATGAAACACAAAAAAAAGCTGAAAGTGCTGTTCTGCTTGTGAAGAAGGAGTCTTCTAAAATGCTCATCTCAGAATATGAAGTAGATTTGAAAATGAGTAGCACATGCTGCAGCAGTGCTGCTGGTGATGTCACCACAGGGTAAAATCAAGGTAAATTCCCTGAGGGATGACTAAATTTACAGGTGCCACCACCACCCCACTGCAGGGCAGGTGCAGAAATCTGTTGTAACTGACTCAAGCTCAGGTGGTGACATCTCTCAATCTTAACAACATCTGTTACTGATCAGCTATTTCCTATTTGTAAGATACGAGGGCAAAATAATTCTGTCTAGTCTGTACCAACGTATTTCAGCATCCTAGAGGGGGAAATGGCTCATCTGCCAATCTGTTGACTCCTTATCCAATAGAATGATTCTGAGTATTTTACTACTTTCATAGCAGCAAGCCTTGAGGAAGATACACCAGTGATTTGGAAGTAGAAGAAAAGCTGAGATCTGATTTGGCAAAGCTTGCTCGCATGGAGCATTCAGGAAAATTAACACTGACAATTTCCCAGGTTATTTGATGAGACTGCATGTTACATGCAGAGCTTCTGAATGGGAAAAAGTGACCCCAAAACCCCCAAACCAGTAATGGTAATTGTGAAATATGATGATTTTGGTTTATCCTTGAAAATGTGTTTGTGAAAAAAAGCAGAGAATAAAAATTACAGTCTTTCTCTTGCCACTTTGCTTCTCTTGTGCCTGTGTAAGCGTTACAGACAAATTGCCTGGTTGATAGATTTGTCAGTCACGGAACAAAGAAAAATTAAATTTCCTTTTTTTTTAATAGTTTCTACTTCCAATAAGCAAGTTTAAAGAGCAAAATGGACTGTGCTCTCTGTCTTTCCTAATCTATCAGTGCCTCAAGAAAGTCAGGGTAGACACAGAAGGATTCTGGCCATAGTTCAGCTTCATCACTTCTAGCAGTTTAGAGCTCAGAAATCTTCTGAGCCAGAATTTCCATCTGGATCTTAATGTTTAATAGCTGCCAGTACGCTTGTTCTTCACAAATTTGTCCAGTCCCTTTCTCAAAACTGGTAACGTTTCATTTCTTTGACTAGCAAGGTCTGTAACTCTGTAATGTTATTATTAAAAAATGCTTCATCAGGTTTTCTTTCAGTTTGCCACCTGTTAATTTCCTTGGGGGCCTCCTATATCTAGTTTTATAAAAAGTAACAAATAGCAATTCCCTATTGGTTCTCTGCATAACATCCATGACTATAAAGATGCCTCCTGTATCATCCTCCCTCATATTTTATCCAAGCCAAAACGTTTTGTTATGTTAAAGCACTCCTTTGCACTGTGTTCTACCTCTCATCCCCTGTGCTACCTCCCAGTGCATGGCACAGGAAACCTCAAACATGCACTGGTGCTCTGGAGAGTGACTGGGATGCATGGGAAGGGAGCGAGGGTGCCCTGAGAGCTCTGGGCAGCAGGGGATTGGATGTCTGAGAACACCCTGCACACCAAGGCTGCAGGGAACAGACAGACTCACTCCTTTTCCATACCTCCCATAGTCTCTTACCATCCTTCCTGAAGCTAGGTGGCCAGTGAGCTGGCTGTGGGCATGCCGTGCAGGGGGACCACACAAATCCAAAGGTCCCTCCCCTACTAATTAATAACATTTTATTTGTCATTTTGATTACTACTGAAGTACCAAACTGGTGCTTTCAAGGGACTTTTCATACATGATTCAGAGCATCGCTCCCCTGAGTGCTAATCACTTAGTTCAGAATTCATCACTCTATGTATATAACTGGGGTTATTTTCCCCCCATGTGTACTGTATACTCACACTGCCAATTTATTGCCTGCTTGATGTCGCAAGAGCCTCAAAAACACACAGCTGTAGCTCATCCCAGTTGGCTTTCAGATTTGACTTTTAACAATAATGCAGCAAACACTGATACCTCACTGCTCATTTCTCTTCCTCAGAGTACTTCAGTACACTGAGTTGCCAGCAGCTTCCCCAGGCTTACCAATCCTCAGGAGTACACCAATCCCTTCATAAGAACTGACATCGCTTTCCTTTTGCACTGAGACCAATTTAATTAAATATTCATTCATTCAGACCTGAACTACAATAGAAATTGCCTACAAAATGTAGAGATTTACATTTTAAATACTCCAGTAAGTGATTACAGGTGTTAAAATTTTTGTTTCTGAACCATCTGTAAGACAATTATGATAAATATTTGCCTGTCAGCCAATGCTTCCAACTACGCCAAAATAAAATTAGAAGTAAACAAGCAGACTGGAGTAAAAATCACAGACAGTATAAATCACAGGCATGGCAAATCAAGACTGGATGCTTTCTTAAAAGGAAAAGAACTTGCAAGCTTGTAAAAGAGCAAATTGAGGAAAATTATGCCTTCTGTTTCAGGCAGGGTCAGACAAAATATCCACAATGGCTGATTTGTGAATCTAAATATTCATCAGTCTTACTTCTTCCCCTCTATGCCTGGCTCTGCAAGCAACCTTTCTCTGTTTACCATAACAAGACAAAATGTTCCATTTTAGGAACATTTTAGGAACAGGTGGCAGATAAATAGCAAACCAGGAGACTATACTGAGTTTTAAACTTATGCCAAATGCCAATAGTAGGTTCTCATAAGCATCAGAAGGGCCTTAAAAATCATTTACCTTTCTCTACAGCTTCACTTATACCAAAGCTCTCCCCTCCATGTGTTTGTAGTAAAAATTCCCCATACATTCTATTTTTTCATTATTAGACCATTTAGAAAGAAATCTATTCCTAGATATGGGACTGTTTCTTGTACCATTTCAAGTAAGGCATTTCCTTAATGATTCCGCTCAATTTGCATTGATATAAAAAGAGTGGATTTTGGCCAACTCACTGGTTATTTTCTACTATTTTAATGCTAAAACAGTGAAAGGAATATTCTTGATTTTTTTTTAAGCGGAATCTATATTATATTTGATGATGAACTGGGCTGTGGAGTAACATGCAGGCTGTGCTAAGGCAGCCAGAGTATCAGGACACACACGCTCTCTCATGACTAGTGTAAAGCATTGCCCCCCATGGTCTCAGTCCCACTGTACACTTTTTTCTATGCTCTGCAATACAGATTCCAAGATTAGAAAAACCTAGCTCCTTGAATAAACCTGCTTTTCCTAGAATGGCTCAGGGCTGTTTCCTTTCTTCTGTACCCTTTTCTTTTCCTATAGTGCTATAGCTTGTCAGCCTTAAGAGACAACATGTTTGCAACTCAGATCAAAAGTCTGCACCCAGTTTCAGATGTTATCTGTTCACAACTGCATGTCATTTTACTCTGACTTATTAGCAACAGAGTTTGTGCCCACATCTTGATGAGGTGGTTCACACATCAAAAAATATTTGATACGCCAGTGATTTGCGGGTTTAAGGGCTGGCTTTTGAAGTATGCTGCTGCTAAGCCAAGCTTCTGCCATCCTGGCATGGCAACCCAGTCCTCACTCTTAAATTAGCACGGTGTGGTTGGATTTCATAGCATGTTTCTACTCTGTGAGCTATGAGATACGCCGGCTTTGTTCGCTGGTCCAAAATACTCGACGGTCTCGCTCACACTAGAGGGCACTCTCTAGACTATAAACTGATTTTTGCTGTTGCAAAGGTTTTACTATTTTGACAGCAGTGTGCAGGGTTTACCACCACGCTACTTTTTTCAGGCTTTCTTTCATGGTTGTTGTTCCTGGCCTTTCCAGTTGTTTGCCTTAATTTCTGCTGCACACACGTTCCTCTTATTTTGCCTCTTTCCAGATTATTTTAATCTATCACACACACGCACAGCATCCCC
>JANRGW010050522.1:669-25270 GCA_024733675.1 Psilopsiagon aymara | reverse complement strand
GGTGGTAGCAGCAGTGGTTTGTGTTATACCTTAGTTATTAAACTGTTCTTATCTCAACCTGTGGGAGTTGCATTCTTGCGATTCTCCATGTAGCAAACTGCGTGGCTGATTTACGGCCTAAACCACGACAGATTCACAAGCTGCGCCATGAGAGTGTACAAGATGCACCAAGGCACCTTGCCTGATACCTGCACCAAGAGAGCTGTTTCACTTGAGAGAGCAAGCCTGTTCATGGAAAACAGTCACAAATCCATCTCTGCAGGGTTAATGGAAATTATAAACTTTACTGAGAAACTGGCAGTGCTTGTAACTCACGTGAGTGTCTCACACAAGCTGTGCCAAGGGATCCAGTTTCTGCCACACTCTGTATCTGCCAACTCCCATGAAGAAAACAGAGAGATTTTAATGGAATTTACTGCCACTTACCCATGGCAGTAAAGGAAATCTGACAGTAGCAGAGCGACTGCACTTGAAAAGTTTCCTTAAGAAGTGCATTTAAAGGTAAGAAAACATTCTTCTGAGGTGCCAGCTTTAAACACTCTGCTTAATGTATTGAGGAAAAGGCAGTCCTGATGCTTTTTAAAAAACTCTGGAGCCAAATTATGCCTTAATGCCACTTGTTCTGCAACCATTCCCTCAGATTATAGTCCCAATGAAACTCTATTAATCACCAGCAAAATCAAAATACAAATTAAAATCCTAACATACTTGTCATAAACCAAAACCTTGTCATTCCCATTTTGCTTTACTACTCTGGCCATCTTGGGGGTCACGAAAGCTATAGATTAGTCAGTGTAATATTGATTTTAGCCTTTTGCCTCTGCTTCAGCTTATTCAGAAAGTGTCCTATTGATTTTGAAGGAATTATTTGTGGACTACTAGGCATGAGAAGAAAAACAAAGTGAACATCCTGATTGCTTAGCGGAGCTCCACGTTTAGCTGCACATGTTACCTAGCTTGCACACACATTCAAAACTGACAATCTGATCCATATGTTGTGTATTACAGCAAATATTGTTACATAAATGTGACCAGAAAAAAAGAAAACAATATAAAAATGTAAAACATGGTTTGACCATCTCTTCACATCTCAACAGTCAACTATCACTGTGTGTAGCAGCATTTACAGAAGACTGCTTTATACACAACCTGTATTCACATTCTTGCAATGTCTAACAATCTTACCTGAGAAATGCAAGTTAAAAAAATTGCTATGAGCAGTGATCTAGCTTGAGAGGGAAAGATTGTGTTGGTTTACGTATTTCTCAATAAATTCTGTTTGTTTATATTTTAATTTAAAAAATCTTTACAGCTGTGTCCTTTTTATTAAATTTTGTCCTATCCCCAGCCCAGAACTGATCAACTTATGTTCCTGAAGTTCACGGACACTTCTTCAAAGGGATGCTGACAGCATGTTGATTATGCTGGTTTGCTCGCTCCAACGGACAGGTTCAACACATCTTCTGTCCACTCATTTGTTGCTGACCTCACTACTGTGTTCAGTCAATAAATCTTTATTAGACTGACTTGTTCTGTGTGACTGCCATCTCTCCCACTAGAATGGAAGTGTTCTGTATATGAGTAATGTCTCAATCCAGGTAGCAATTATTTTCAGATATATGTACATTATCATAATCTCCATCACCTCCCAATGAAATTCACTGCAAGCAAACACTGCCTAATACAGGGTATTTACCTAAAAGGAAAAGACTTTTCCTTCTAAAGAAAAAAGAAAAAAAAAAAATCTCACATGGGAAATGTTCCCCAAGGGGATATTATTTCACTAGCCAAATTCCAAGATCACCACTCAGATTTTACTGACAGAAGAATACATCCAATACGGTTTTCCTCTCATGTGTGACATAAGGTTTCCAGAAAGGCAGGTAGAGAAGACTTATGGGTTAAGCTAGAATTAAGCACTGAAGAAGAAAGCCCTCCTCTCCTTAAATTGAAAACAGCCAGTAATAGAGGCTATTAGGAATTGGGTATAACTAATCACAAAAAGGAGGTAATGGTTGCTACAAAATCAAATGGGAGTCTCCTAGATAGTTTAGTCCCTGGAAAGGTTCTTAGGCAGTAGCACACAGTGGTGTGCAAAGACACAGAGGAAGCTTGCTGATTCAGCTTATACTGCACAACACATAGATTTAGTCCATGCAATCACTATGCCATTTTTGGAGAGAACACTACAGCATTTTGGAAGCACTTGTCTGCAATTACCACCCAGAAAGCCACTGTCACATATAAGCTGTGGCATATGGTTTAAAAATTCATTTTAACACAGTGGATAAATACAAGCAAGAAACAACTGATAAAATCAAGCTGGGGGTTGGCAGATGGACAGATGCTGCAATAGGACTAACTCTGTTCTCAAATACTTATGGATGAAATTCCTTTGTAAGGAGAATTATCAGTCCTAATAGAGAAAAGATAGTAGTTTGGAAGAGAAGCTTAGCTCTGCAGTTTTACAATAAGTTTCGTGCTTAGGCAGAACAGTTGCTTCCAACATGGTTGTGACCATGAAAATACAGAGATTCCTAAACTGGAAGTTTGCCTAATATCTCACACTTTGAGAACAATCTCTCCCTTTCAGTCACAGTATTTTATTTGATCATTAGTAACCATCAAATCCCCAAGTGTCTGCCTTACAAAAATACTGTCCGGTCTTGTAATCATTGTTCCTTCCCCATTATGCAGCTAAATAGTTACTCACTTAAAAATATTTACGTGATAGACATTAAAACAATATAGCAATTTGCATGTATTTTTCTTGTATTAATAACTTGCCATATCAATAAAATTAGTCTTTCAAGTCTTAAAAAAAGCATCTCTTTATTTTAACTGATTATACCTTTCTGCGACTAAAATTAATACACTTGGGGATAAGGCAGAAAATACAGATACAGGCAAAACATGAATGTCTCCTATTTAGGGCAAGCAACAATAAAACTGAGTGCCAGAGTGCCCAAACCCTATCACTTACTGTCTTTCCAACATCATTCACTGTTCGTCAATTCAATTTGGTTTGCACTATAGCTCTCAGACATACAGATAAGGAAGTCATGCATAGCTAGCAACAAACAGCCGTGCCCAAACTCGGAAGGACAGACTGGTGAAAGCCACATTTTTCTTAAGTTTGTCCACACAGAATGGGATGAATTCCAAAACAAATGTCGCAGCAGCACATGCACAAAAGTATCCTCCTCCTCAGCCTACGCCCCTTCTTGTAAGACTACTCTAGTGATCCGAGACAAATTTCGGCAGTTCCAGTTAGCTCTCAGGTCACACAAAAGCCTTTAGAGGAACACCAGCTCCTCCAGAGATTATACTGTTTAAAGGTATGTGAACAAAGGCTCTTTCAGTTTTGGCCTGTTGTATACACACACCAGAAAGTATTTTTGCTATTGAGGCTGCTGTTAAAAGCAAAGGCAACCAACCAAGGAGGAAGCAGAGGAAAAGAGCTCCACATGCATTCAAAATGAATTATACCAGGCAGGTAAGGGAAAAGGATTCTAGAAAATCCTGTGAGAGGAAGGATTCTTTCCAAAGGCAGATTTAGAGGTTCCTGTCTTGCCTAAAGAGCCTTTGCAGCAAGTTTCAGACTTGGAAATCTCAATAAATAACAGTATCTCCCCATTCTATGTTGTCTAGTGATACACATTTGTTCTTCACATTTGATTAATTAAAAGAAAAGCTTAATACATAAGCTTTTTGAAAGAAAGACAACATTTTTTTGACAATTTCTGTGGACAATCCTGCACACTAGAGTAAGATTGGTATTACAGTATTACTGCATTGCTAACTCTTTCAGTTTTATGCCTTACAAGAAAGCTGCTGTTTCTTTAGAGCTGTTTAGGGAAATAATCACATTTAGGTAAAGAGTATACAACAAATATAATAATCTTTAAATGGTTAAACTTTCCCTCATGTAGTTTATTATTATTTCTATTCACACACACTCTGTGTCAAATTTCACCAAATATGCTGCCTGAACAACAGATTTGCATTACCTACATGTTTCTGAGCACAGATTAACTCTCGACATTTAGTGTTGCTGCTACTGGACAATACTGTTTCCAAGTAAATGAAAAAAAATCAGGTCACAGAGGAGAACCTGATAACTCAGAACAGCCCCCTGACAAGAAAGCAGGAGCCCAAGTGCAGTAACAATGGTAATCTGCCCAAAGGAGAGGACAACACTGTGGAAGGAGGATGAGACAGGCAGAAGCAGGTGAAAACTCACCACTGGAGCAGTTGGGTCCTCCCCAGCCAGGCTCACACTGACAGGTGTTCGGAGCAATACAACGACCATGGACACATTTATCAGCACAATGAGCTGTCACAGAAGGAAATAAAACAAAAGAATTAAAGAAGGGCTATTAATAGGAAAAAAATATTCTAAACTTATTACTAATCCAGACCTTTCCTGTCTCAAATATCGTTTAAAAGCAAGACAAACATTTGTGCATTGATGTTTGATGGCATCTCTGCAAAACAGATTTTCTTTATTCGCCTGTTTCCCATTTCTCCAAAGGTCGAAGGCTCCAACTGAAACCATGTTAGTGCTACTAAAATATTTTGGCACTTAATGAAGCAAAAGCAACCCATTTAATGAAAAAAGAGAGACAGTAGAATATAGGCTGAAAACCCATCTGAACACAATCCTGGGCAAGAGTCTGTAGGTGGCCCTGCCTGGTAAGCTAGGGAAGATAACTTCCACAAGTCCTTTCCAACTGCAACTACTCCCTGATTCTCTGAAGCAAACTCTCACACTAAGAGGGAAAGTTCTGCACCCATAAAAAAAGGGATTTTTTTGCAACAGTGTGGATAAAATACAATTCACAACAGACCAGAATGTTAACATTGAAGCACAACAAAACAGTGACATTGATTAAGGTGAGACACAAGATACAAATCGTATGAAACTTTGCAACCTTTATTCTAAGTGCTAACCACTTTTTTGTTTGTTTTTTTGGGGGGGTTGTTCTTTTCTGTTTTGCAAGCATGTACTTCTATGGTTAAGACTTACTTTGAAATAGAGCTTTTATTTGGAACTTTTAAGAACGACATGAAATAGTTCTGATACTTGGTATGTCAATGTAACTGCCTCAGAATACAACACACTGAAGGAAAGAATCTGCAACCAGCAACAGTTTGCTAGCATCGTACTCATCACAAAATATCCTTAAGCTTTCCAAAATATGCACACTGTACTACTTTTCTTCTAGCCTGAACAACAATAAAACCTAAAAAATGTACACAGTATGAAAATTTTCTTTGTACTAACACTTCCAGAGAAACTACTACAGGACCCTCATCAGTATGCCAATGAATACAAGGTGAATGATGGGAAAAAGACAAAGTTGGTGCTTACAGTAAGTTTAATGGGACTATACATGACTCAAACTGGTTCTGAATGGATTGAAAATACTCCATATTAATTAGGAAAAACACTTGAAAAATGTCTCGTTTTTTTCCTAATTAAACAGGGCACATAGGTCATTTATATATTTTGTATAGCCAAGAAAAAGGAAAGCCATACAGCAATCAATTACATATATTATTAAAACCTTTTGTTTTCTAGTATCCCAGTCACTGGTTGCAGAATTGATTTTTGTTGTCAGTTTTTATTTCTACTATTTTTCAGCTATGCATTAAAATGATGTTCATTAGAAATGAACGGAGAGAATATGAATTTTTAAATGTCAGATGATACAAGAAAGTTAGTTCATTGTTCTCTATTATGAAAATAATGACTTTCAATAATACATCACTATTTTCAATTCATCTTATACCTAGACATGAATTACTTGTATTTTTGAAGATTCTTGCTAGTAAGTTCTACCTTGAGAACCGAAGCTTTTGCTAATCCAAGTGTGTGAAAAATATTACCTATAAACCGTTAAGACATTCCATAACATAAACTGTGAAAAAGATGGAAAAAAACACAAAAATAAAAACGTTATAAGGAAAGGGACCCAGTGCGAGGTAACAGAGAAGCTCATTGAGCATCAACTTGCACTGCCCCTCATGCCATGCTGAGTGCAGAGGTACTTCTGACAGTCCCTATGTAACAGCACATACTATGGCACTGTGCAAATAATCATCAATTACTTGAAATAATAAAAAAGAGCTGTCTTAGAACAAATGTAGAACAGATGAAACTTTGGGTCACAGTCTTCACCATGCAAAGTCATCTCACAAATTAGAGCCATATTCTTCTCTTAGCCACAACAGCATAAATCAACAGCAGCTGCTCTTCAGACTCTGAAAACGTGTTTCAGTTTTCCAGTAGTAGAAGGCAAATCTAACATAACTCTTCAAAAAAGGTTATAACTACTAAACCTCTACATAAGTTATCTACAGGTAACAATGTCAGGAGTTTTGACAGCCAAAACTCTTGTGACTTTAATGATGAAGAAATACGGGATAAGGAGCACTGAAGGAAGTTGTATAGTACAAATATTGTCTTTTCCAAATAAATTCAATGAAGATCAATTAACATTTTGTATGTGTGTATGTATATGAGACACACAAATACACTTTACAGGGTAACTGATTCATAGCAGCTGAATCACAGTTAACAACCCTAAGAGACAGCATCTGTAAAAGAACTATTACACTGAACATGGGAATTGAAGAACCGGTATCTGCACATAAACTGCATTCAGATCAGCTCAGAAAGTCCATCAGATCTAACATTAATTTTTTTTTAAACTCAGGACGACTGTACAGGTGTGGTCTTTCCCACAAAACTCTTAACAGGCATCTATTTCTACTGAGACTGTCTTCCTCCTATCTTCTTTTGGCTAATTATGACTTTTATCCTACCTTCTTTTGACTAATTGCATTAGTCAAAAAAAGAGGATGTTAAAATTTTGTATCAATTTGGACAGTTGGTTTTAATTTAGAGAAGAACAAACAAGACAAAAAATTTTCATATGAGTGACAAAAGGCCCGTTTGCATATTTTCCATATATACATATATTCCACACATATATATTGCACATATATATGTATATATACAGATATACACACACTGAATCTAAAGACAAAACACAAAAGGAATTTTCATCAAAAAGTGAAAACACAACACAAGTTTCACCCATTGAAAGTTTGCAGGAACAAGTATGGAAGTCAGAGTCACAAATCTTGTATCCTAAGATAAATCCAAATTCACCTGTTCAGACTAGACTCCAAAAGACTAAAATTATTCTCACTCAGATTTCAGCTAGTGCTTTTCTGTGGCTGTTAGTCATTCTTTTCCTTTGCAAATATAACATTGACAGGCTCTAACAACATGAGGCTGGCACATTCTCGTAATTCTTTATGCAGTGACAACTAATTCTCTTCTCACTATAGGCAGTGAAATGGCACTGCCACTAGTAAGTAGTACCTCCAGTGGAACAGTGAATGGTGAGTATTCACACTGTAGATTTCCGTTATTTTAAAAAGGAAGTCATAAGATTTCACTGAAGTGTTAAGTCATACCAAAATCATCTACCAATAGGATTTTCAAATTAAGATTTCTAAATTGAGAAGTCAAATAAAGAAACAAACGAACAAAACACGAACACCACCATAAATATTTTAGCCTTTTTAGAAGCATCCTACATCTTCCACCAAGAAAATAATAATCAAAACTCCATGGAAAATAAAATTACCCTAATGGCAATGCTGTGCACATTGTGTAGCGATAGCAGCACAAATGAAGATATCTGCAACATTCAGGTGGGTTTGATTCTCTTCTCTTTTTGCATATAAAAAAGGGGAGAGGTGTGTGTTCTTCAGTGTGGTTGCCATTTTCTTGCACAAAAAGATATTGTGTTGGCTTTCTGCCACTGATATTTCTGTTATGATGACACAGAAAGAATCTTCCCCATATAAGGGTTATGAGGATTTCTCTCCCAATAAGAGACAGTATTGTCTCTTACCATTTGATCTCAGCTGACAGCATCACACTTGCTTTTGAAGTTCAACTGTATGACTAGTTATAATACTAGCGAATACACAGTGCATGCAGGCATCATTTATCATGTACAACTTCACTGCAAAGAAAGCTGGTTAAAACAATGGAAAGTATGAAATATTTGCTGCCTTCCACTAACTAATGAGCTCCTTCTTTGGCTTGAATCTTCAGCTGTACTTGAAGATCATGAGGACTAAAGGTCTCTCAATGCCTTCCAGGGTCAACCGTTACAGCACCAAATAAATGCAATGTTAGCTTCACTGAAGGATCTTTACTTTCAGTGCAATTTGAAGTCTGAGGCATTCCAAACTTGCTTCAAAAGTCAGAGCAGCTTATGTCCTGAATATCAGCATTTGGCATCTTTTATGAAATGGAAATAAAAAATTGCTCTTGTGAGACCTCACTTAGAGTACTGTGTGCAGTTCTAGTGTCGTCAACATAAAGGGCATGGAGCTGTTTGAACAAGTCCTGAGGAGAGCCACGAGGATGATCAGGGGGCTGAGCACCTCCCGTATGAAGGCAGGCTGAGAAAGTTGGGGCTGTCCAGATTGGAGAAGAGAAGGCTGCGTGGAGACCTCATAGCAGCCTTCTAGCATCTGAAGAGGGGCTATAAGGATGCTGGGGAAGGACTCTTCAATAGGGACTGTAGTGATACGACAACGGGTAATGGGTTCAAACTTAGACAGGGGAAGTTTAGGTTACATAGAAGGATAAAGTTCTTTACTGTGAGGGTGGTGAGACACTGGAATGGGCTGCCCAGGGAAGTTGTAAATGCTCCAATCCTAGCAGCGTTTAAGGCCAGGTTGGATGGAGCCCTGGCTGACATGGTTTAGTGGGAGGTGTCCCTGCCCATGGCAGGGGGTTGGAACTAGATGATCTTAAGGTCCTTTCTAACTCTTAACTATTCTATGATTCCATGATTAGTACAACCAATGTGATCTGAATTTACTGTTTTCAGTAGTACTAAGTTAATACAGAATTAATCTACTGTATATATTATAGCTATGCAAAAGCTGTAGTCATGAGACTCATCATTCTCACATGATCAAACTGTTATACACTCCAAAAAGAATACTCCTTAATGAAAAATTAAATATGATCATTCAAATGCTCTATAATAGCAAAATGTAGTTAGAAAACAGTTATTGTAAATCTAATTCATACATATTAAAAACAAAAAGGTTAAAAAAATTGCCAATATGATCTCAGATAGATGCATTTTTTAAATGTTTTTAAGTATTTTTAAAAATATCATTTTGATCCTGCTTTTCCATGTGCAGAGAACAGCACAGATCAAAGATCTTAATCTTTCATTTTCAAATTCCAAAAAGTGCTGTAAGGCAAAAATATAAATGGGGATAGTGCAATGTGTTATGACATTCACAGGTTAAAACTGCCAGGGATACAAATAAATCCGGTTGGTTACTTCCAGTATGTACCTCACAACAAGCAGAAAGGTGTAAATTAACAAACTATTTTGTATTTGTATTGAATAAATACATTTAACATACATACTGATACTGATTTTCAGACTGACTTACTGGTAAAAAACAAAGACTTATCCACTGCACTGCTGTCTGCTAAAGTGTGCAAAATCCAGTAGCAATGACAAATCTCATTATCTGCTATTTCACAGAATGTTTTCCTGGACAAGTTTCACCACACTTTGAATGCCATGCTTCACCACTGTCATCGTAAGGCAGACAATAATGCAATGAATGTATCTCCATATTTCTCAATCTCAACTGAGAAAAAAACACCAGCTAAAGCAGTGGGCTGTAGAGAGTTATACAGAGCCAGCCTTTCACATGTGCCTCAGCCCAGGTCCTGCTGCAGAGGGAGCCTACCAGCAGGACCCTACACAGACCAGCCAAGCCAAGGTTTGACTCAGGCGTGACACAGAGCTTCAAATGCAAGGGGCTGAAGCAGCCACCAAAACAGCTCACACGTGGTGGCTTTCCCAATAAACTGAGGGTTTCGCTTTTTTTACTCCTGGCAAGTCTTGCCAACTGGCTGCCTGTTCAGAAACTAGGCAGCAAGCCCAAAGGCAGACCCTGTAGTCCAGAGGCTCCAGCCCCTTTCTGGTCTGCTCTTAGAGAGACCCACATTTCCAGAAAAAAAATGATGTATCCCACCTCAGTCCCTCTGACATTGTTCATTAATGTTTTTCAGGTTTTTTGAATCTCTTTTCTAGAAAAGCTGAAGCCAAGGAAGGGATATTTTCACTACAATGCATGCCTTTTCTCTAAAATTAATGAAATTATATGTACAGGTCAACATCACAAATGACCCTGATAAGACCATTTCTAAAAGGAGATGAAAAGATGAAGAGATTTGGTTCCCTGGCTTCTGGAAAACTTACCACGGCAGTCCATGCTGCAAATTCACAGGGACAAATAATTCCAAATACTGCTGAATCGTTTTCATATGTAGCCCTATCTATTTGCCTGCCTCCAAGGATATGCTGTCCTTCTCAAGTGCATGCCTATCACAAGCTCCCTGCCTCCACTCCTGCTGACATGAGCATGTAGCTACCCAACCTGCTGTATGATTTTGAACAGCCCTATGCTAAACTACTAATCATACACTTCTAGGGCTCTGAGTTCTATGATTCTATGATTAACACCTTCTCTGTTTTCATTCTGCTTTTCTACTATGCTTTTGAGTTAATACCATTTTAAGAATCAGACCTTCCTAGGCCTTTACAAAGCTGCACAAGAGAAAGAGCTGAGCACAAGCCACCACCAGGCTCTGGACACAGCTCTTCCCCCTTTAGACTTAGGAAGACATGGAAAAAGAGATGTGTCACAGGAAAAGGTGGTGCTGCTGCCTCAAAACAGTTGTTACAGATCTCTGTATCTGCAAGACAGACCAAGCATAGGGATCAACCAGAGCCCACTCTAAGGACAAAACCTTGTATTTCCCTTTTAGTTTTGAACCTTGTATTTATCTACTGTGTTGGAAAAGGTACTGACACTTGTGCTGCACATTTTCCATGTGATCATTACATAGAATCACATCAAGGCTGGTTACTTAGACATCTGAGATCAAATTATCCTGTCATTTGCATATGCACAACACCAACTGACTTCGAGACCTGCACGTGCACCACTGATGAATAACTGAGCCCCTGCAACAGCTTCCACAAGTCACCCATCAAAGGAGAGTCAAACCAATATTATGATAAATGTATGGAATTTCAAAGCAACCAGAAGCTAAACTTACGGACACACATTTCCCTGCTTTCATAAAATCCAGGGCAGCACTGGGATTTACGCCTGTACATCGTTTTTTCACCATGTCTGTAGGCAGTACGGTAACTGATCCTAGAGAAAAGAATGAATGGTTATTACATACAATTCATGGTTCAGAAACAAAGTAATATATATTCTTATATATTTTAAACAACATTCTGGTATCAGTAAGAGGAGAGAAAAAAAGGTTCAAAGAGACCTTGATTTATCTGTTGCTGAGTTAAAGAGTCCTAGTGGTATCACAACAAGCATCTGTGGGTGGCCAGACAGCAGGGAAAACAGTTAAGGATTTTGACTACTTAACTAATATCCAAACCAGAGCATCACTGCCTTTGTCATTAGCATTCCTATGGAGTCTAAAGGCTGGAAAAACAAATCAGTTTGCTGGATCATTACAGGTATCAGTTTCTGAGGAAAAAACTTCTTGGGATCATCCTCCCAAGGGTGAGTCAGGTTTCTAGAAACATAGATGTCTTGAGAAGAGTCCTTTTTAAGGCAAGAAACAAGACAGCTGAAGGAGAGCTTGGGCCCCCTGGGCAGCTGGCAGCATAGCATGCCTGTGGCCATGAAGATGACTGTGTTTTGTCAAACGCAGCCCTGCAGGGCAATGATGAGCAGTATGCAGAGGTATCAGCACGTAAACCCATCACGAATTGCAGAAAACACAGCTTCCTTCTGACATGAGAAAGTAGAATTTATCAGAAGTGGGCTCCCTCACCATTCTCTCCTCTGCTCCTCAACACGTCCATAAATCTCCAGTCCTGGTTCTCCTGGCTGCTGACTACATACTCCACCAATGAGTAAACACATCTCCACAACATCTGAGACAGTTTGAACCCCCAGTAAAGAACAGCTTGTATACAAGTGTCATAGGTAAAAAAAAATTAATCTCTCTTTGAATGCAGTATCTGCTTTTTATGTACTATCTGTACTGATCTGTCTCCTCCAGCTGATGCACTCCAGGGAGCCTTTCCCACTGCTGACAGTTAATACTTACAATGACATTCTTTGGAGAAAATGCTTTTTATAGCTGTCACCAGTTTTTAATCATTTGCCCCTTGCTTACTTTCTGCAAGCACAAGGTGTTTTCTTTAACAAGTATTTTATTTTCCTGTCAAGTAGCATACACTTGCCCCAGAACATAAGGTTGCAAGCAGCAAAACATTTTGCACGGTATTCCTCTACAAATATACCTCACAGGATCTGAGGAATTTAATCTTGTACACTGCATGCTTTTCCTCAAACTGTCTGTTTTCTGTTAGCACTCCATGGGATGTTAGTCCCTAATCTGCTGATAAAACATATGCGATGCTGCTTGGACAAGCATCTTACGGTTGGTACAGACTGCAGCAGTCTGTTTTCTTAGACAAACTAGTCACTAGAGCTAAAATATCCTACGTCTGTTTGAGTTTGCCAGACACAAAATCTATACAAATCCGTAAGATCAGCAGTTGGACAACATCAACAATTATACATCACCTGTGTCGTGTGCACTTAAACCAGTTTAAGATGTCAGTACAGCTGGTGTAGTAAATTTGATCAAAAGGATGTGGATATGACTCTTGCACTGTAACTGAGTAACTGGGGAGAGAAAGAGAGCAAGCAGAGAGATTATGAAGCGAGTCTGATATAAGTGTCTTTTACAGAGTCCTATTATAGAAAGGAATAAACATTAACAAATTACAATAAAAAATAGCAAAAACTCACAAAAAGTTCAAGTAAGACACAAACCAGCTAACTTTATAATATAGAAGGTATCAATTAAAAGTTTTTTCTTCATGAAGCAAAGAAAGAAGTTTATGCAGACAGCCATCATATCTCTACTGTGTAACACGTCTGATAAAATGGTACTACTAGACATCTAAAGAAAAGTAATGTAAGCCTAAATCTAAAAAACCCAAACAACCTGTCTCTCAAATGAGCAGCAAATTGAAGTAGCGTGTAGTACATGCTCTCCTGTGGCAATAAACTTTCACTAACATCACTGGATAGCTGGAAAACTAGTTAAGAGCCAGAAAATGAGGATTCTTCTATCATACAACATATATATATGTTGTTATTATCATAAAACCAATATTACTTTCTGCCAAATAATAAGCATAGTGCCGTAGAAATAAAGCTACACTCGGAACTCCAGAGCCTCCAAAGTTGTCAGTGCAAGAACAGGAACACAGCCCTGTTGCAAAAGGGAAAAATACTGAATCACCCTAGAAAACTCTTCAGCAGGCTGACTATGCTGGCAATCAGTTCTTGATTGCACAAGAGGGTTAGAAAATAGAGGAATGCATTGCAAGTTCCTGCTGTAGGATTAATTCCCAGGACCAGCCAAAATACTAAGTATGTATCCCATACGGCTTTAACTCACACCCTCTTTGACCTCTCACCACCTTTTGCAGACCAACAGCCACAATCTCCTCTTCCTCCTGTCATCACCTATACTGAGTGAAAACACAGCTAGACCCACTTACTTTAACTGCCTGGAACTTACTCCCTGTTTTCCCTGTGTCCAAATGAAGGCAAGCAATGCTAATCCATTCAGCTGTCCAGCCTAGACTGACAAAACATTGATGGGGTGCTGATGCCTGCCTGAGGCTCTGCGCTCTCTGTCTGAGGCAGGGCACAATCTCCCCCTTCTTGCTATGATCATGGTTCATTTGTAAAAAACAATTTATTACTGGCTGGAGTAGATTTATTTAAAGCATACAGCACTGCCCGTGACAGCAGCAGTAAATAGCTTGTACCTGGGGTATTACTCTTTCGTACTTATGTACCTTTGTCACTTGTTCTGAGCGACAGCATGAATGTTTCAGTAAGTTTACTTGGAGTTCCTCCTATTCCTGAGAATCAGCAGAAGGAAAAAGTTCATGCAATAAAATAGGCCAGGTATATTTTGCTTTCTGTACATCTTGATAAGTTTGTTTTAAAATACATCATGTAATGTAAACAGTTATATTTGAGGTTTTTTTCCCATTTTTCTTTTGCTACCTTATAGCTTCCCTTAAAACTGATTTTATCACTAAAAGCAGTAAACAAAGCCTTTAGGGGTGAATACTGCAAGCAAGCATTTGCACGGTAACTGCTTCATATACACATTGTTGTATAAACCAAATTGTACACAACAGTAGGGGTAGAGCCTCCTAATGCTTCACATGAATCTCAAATAAATTCTGAAGGAAAATATTTTTTTCTTCTGGTGGAGGGGAGGATTTTATTAAAATAAATACAGTTTTCAATGTTCTTTGTAAAGGTTCAGCCATAACAGTTGCAAACAAGTGGACAGTGACTGTATGTCAAAAATCTATGAAAATCAAAAATAAAAAGAAAACAAACAAAAAAACCCAACCCAAACACAAACCAGATCTTAATTCAGATTCTGTGACTGAGAAATTGAGTAAGAAAGAATCAACATAATCAACTTTTGGCCAACCTCCAATATGGTTAATTATATTTTGCATATGTAAAAGCTTCTTTTCACTTAAATTTAAAAATCATTTTTATTCACTTCTTGTACCCAGGTGGTTGTGTAACACTGCTGGTGCCACTGTAGTGGTTTTCGCATCCTGCATTTCAGCCCAGTGTGAAATAGTCTTACTTATTCAGAACTTTACCTTACCTATGCAGTAATGTGAATTTTTTTCCCCAGTTCATTACTCAACTAAAAGCTTTAAATCATGTAAAATGTGCTAAGAAAACAAAACAAAATTATTACAATCAGAATTCATGTCATGTATTTTCCAGAAGAAAATATTACCTTTCCCAGTGGCTACACACATTGGGATCTTCCAGATTCAAAGATAAAGTTGTCCCCATCCAATGGTACAGGAGTATGACAGGGAAGCCAAAAAAGGAGTTCAAGTGAAGAATCATCTTTCAAAGAAAGCGGCTGTATGAAAAAATATTTATGTTATTATACAAATTATAAGAGAGGTAAAACTGTTGACCCATATGTAATCAATATATATATATGATATAAAGCAACAGGTACTTCAAGAAACACACACTGCTTTTCTGGCAGTAGCAGCACTATGCCTATTTTGGAACAACCCAAATGGAGTGGTTTCACATGAATGGTAGGGCAGCCAGGTGGCAAACAAATGACATTTTAGAGGTCCCACTGTCCCATCGAATTCCAGGCAGCTACACTCAGAGGGTGTTTAATGACAGTTTGTCCAAACCAAATGACAGTGCCACAATTTAAAATAAAGGCATTTGCTCAAGAGCGCAAGAGTAGAAAGGTTCAGCTCATGACACACCACCAGAAATCCTGCACATCGCTTAGAGAATGGGTCTCTGCTACTCCATTGTCAGCAGCATTCCCAGCTCCTGCAGCCCTCACCAGCCTCCTGAAAATTCCACGTAACACTCCATCTCAAGCAGCATCTTTCGTAAACAGCTCTTCCCCAAAAATTACACACTACCTTCACTACGTGGCCTCCCTAAGGAAGTGCTAGCATCTGGGGCCCAGGCCACCAAGGAGAGGTAATGCTCAGGGTCTTCTTGGAAAAGGCTGTACCCTAACACCTGGGCACTACCTTGACCTCGGTATCTTCACAAACTGCCTTCCTACAGGACCCAGGCAACAGCATCATGTGGAGACATGCAAGTCAGAGCAACAAAATCCAGTACAAGATATTCCGTAGGAGTCAGGGAGTGGTGGTGTTTATTTTTTAATGCAAACATGTAAATTAAATTATACATGTGCATGAATACTACTTATCAGTGCTTCAAGACGCTACACTACTGAAAGGTGCAATGCAAGGTTACGACTTGCAAAAAATGGCATGATTCTTTTATTAGATAACATTAATTTTATATATATACAGTAATTTTCATGTAAACAAATTAACTAATGAGGGGAAGGACTAAATGATTCCTCATTGTTAACAAACAGCCTCACATTATCCTGCTCTTTATAGCTGAATTCCCAATACAGTTTTGCAAAAATACATCCTCCTCTGCCAGTTGTACAATTTCCAAACAAACACTTTGCTAATAAAAAAGTAGTAACACAAGAATCCAAAATATTGTGCTAACACTCTGACGAGGTCTATCTTTCTTTTCAAGCAAACAATTTTTGTTTGCATATTGAAATACTTTTAATCCAATTTGCCATTAATCCACAAACACCAGGTTGAATGCTAGTAGAAGGTAAGTTGTAACAACTTAAACTGCTACATTTCCCTTTTAGTGAATACTTGACTTCATGTCCTCGTTTTCACCCAAAATTTAACAGTATGTGGCACACACACACAAAAAAAGGATATCACTGAGTCTAATCTGTAGTTAAGAAAATAAATCCTAATAAATATGTTTGGTTTAAAATAATACAAGCATTTTTAACAAAGTAAATTAATCAGAAGTAAAAAATTGTTACTTTAAATATCATGGAACAGAGTAAAGCAAACAACTTTACTATAAGAGAAAATGTCTGCTGGGTCATAGGAAAAAAAAAAAAGGAGACAGATGAAATAGTCTTACTTTACAATACCTTCTTCAGGAGTCAACATAAAAAAAGCTTACAAAAAGAAACTATTATATGTAAGGTACCTGTGTGTACAGAGATGATCCCATTTTGTTAAATCCCTCTTGAAAAATCAGGGCTGCTGAAAGACATTTCATGGTCTGTAACTGTTTCTCTGCATGCACACTGCATAGCAAAGTAGTTAGTGTGCAGTTGTTTAAAAACCAGTAAAAGCATCTGTGTTTTCAGCTAATAATTTCAACAAAGTGGTGATTTCCCTCATTGAGAATAGTCACTTTGATTATGCAGACTGTAAACTGTATTTCCTTTTTTTCTTTAATTCTCAACTTCAGCAACTTTCCTATTTGGATGCACTTAACAAAATTTAAAATAAAATTATATTTAAAAAAAAATCATTTGCATGAACCCCCTAGTGTAAAACTTGATTGCATTCCAGATCTTTGGCTTAATTATTAAGGAAAATCAAAACAGAAAATCAGTACAACTGATTAGCATTGCAAAAGTGTTTATATTAGCAATAAAAAATGTAGATGACTCATTTAACTCTTGCTAGCTACACTTTGCACCGAGACCCCCCTGTTCAGAGACTCACTTTTCATATTATATATTGCTTATGTCACTCAATAATATATCATTTCTGTATGCAAATTACTGATCAGCATATGCATAAGAGAGTATATACCTCATGCTAAAACTGAAAACTCCTCTGACCTCCTACACCACATTGTATAATTTATGTTCCTGAGCAGTAAACAGGAATTTTGCTACCAGGCATTGAGCTTTCAACCATGAGCAGCACTGTTAACCTCCATGAAAAAGAACTTCAAAGCAGCAAAGGGTTGTCCCCAGAATACTCTCATATATCCAGCAGCAGGTTTGCATATACAGGGGGCAAAGAAAATAAACAGACACTTTTCAAGCTTCATACTGGGGGGAGCACAATACATTTTCCCATCATTTTGAGTGTCAACCAGCATGTTCAACCCCCTCAGCACAGGTGAAGTCTCTGACTTTACAATCCAACTGAACACACAACAAATTCAAACTAGCCCACAGCATTTTACTGCCAGGTCTTTCTTCCACTAAAGTACACCCCACAAAACACATATGTCTTAGAAGAACACTAAAAATCTTATCATCCTAACATTTCTTATACTATTTGAGAAAAAAACTTTAGTTGGCAAATCGCCATCATTATTTTCTTTTGCACAGCATCTTTAAGCAAGGTTCTGTTATGAGGGTTCTGGAGGTTCTAAACTAAGAGATCTGTTTAGCTTAGAGACTTCTGTTTCCTCAGACTTTGAGGCAGGCCCATGGTTTAAAAATGTTGACAGGAAAGCACTGCAGCTGCATGAAGTAACCACAGACTACTTTCCTAAAAGTCTGTAATCTGATTAAGGAAAATGAACTCATTATATGCTTATTACATCAAAAGAAGATATTAATAGTCATCAATAAGTCGTATAAAAAAAATTAACCTGATCATCCTAAGGCATTCCATAATTACTAATAAGTTCATTTTAAAAGGGTGTAACCAGTGTGCGGGTGTCCCAAAAATATACTTTTGTGAATCCCCTAAAACACATTTTAATGGCAGCAGGTACACAAACTGCATTTGTCTCACTAGTAGGTGGCTGAAAAAGCCTGTATGTGCACCATACAAACGCAGTCAACCATTACTACCCATCACCTGAAATTTGTAGGCACTTTCTCTACCACTACCAAATATGTTAACAGTTTTGCACATGTTTTGCTTTGGTTTGGTTTTTTTTTCCTATAGAAGTCAGGATCAAAACTAGAGAAAGAGCAGGTAACTATAAAAGGCAAACAAACACTTTTCCTTTATGCAGTGAAAATTGAGACACAGTTACTCCACCTACCCAGACCAGAGCAACAAGCAAACCTCTGGGCACCCAGCTCTTCCTCAGTTTTGTCATAACAAAAGGTAAATATGAGTGAAACTGGGGGAGCAGGGAATACAAAGCAATGCAAAATGTAAAAGAAGTAAAGACTGCTCAAGGCTGAAAGCCAAGTACTTTTAGGTCAGCAGAATCAAATGGTGCTTGTGAACTAAGCAGGATTAGAACTGCATGAGCAACAGAGAACAGCACGATGCAGTTGCTAACATGACATAATAGACCCAAGATCAAGGGAAATGCTGATGTAGTTTTCTTATTACAGCTGCAAAAGCATTTTTACCAATGCAACATAAAAAATGCAGCATGACTATGGCATTTAGTTGTAAGATGAACTACAGAATAGTACTTTCCATATTCTGTCATGGTACCTTTACTTGACACATTTCTGCCTTCTGCAGTGGTACTGAGTAGGTTGACAATGAGTATGCTGAACAGCCCTCTAAGCTGTAATCCCACAGGTTGGTCTTAATTACAGTACATTGCATTCACCTGCATGTACTGTGAATGCTATTTTTAAAAAATCTTCATTCTGTCCATCACAGTTAAATTTCCAGACTGAACTGTAAACAACACAGTTGTTACTGCAGAGCCCATTGCTGATGCCCCTGCCTTCATGCTCTCCAGAGCATGATCAAGCCAGCATCCCATAACAGACTCTGTGATTGCTACCTCAAACTGGAAATCATGGCCCAAGAATTTTTCCTCAAGATTTTCTGGGGAAGATTTGTTTGGTCCTTCCCTTCCTACACAGTGTTTTTCATAGCACTACACTGTTCTCAGTCCTGAGTTTCAGCTCCTCTATCAGAGGCACAGTTTGTTTATAAAATCACCCTATAAACCACCGATGTCAGGCAAAGCAAAATTTGAATCTGACCTAATCTTGTCAAGGATGATTAGTCCCATGTTAACTCCCGTGAAAGGAACTGATTGCTTTTATTGATTACATTAGAGAATTAATGGCTGGAGAGCAGAAGGCGTTTCTGCTTTGGAAACCAGTAAATCAGTTTGATGCCGTGCCACATGAAACCTCACTCACAAACCAAATATGAATTAAACTGAATAGGAGCATAATCATAAAGACCCTAGATTGGCTGATGAAGTACATAAATATATGACTAGCCACAAACAATACTAACCCAATCACTGGGCTCTCCTTCAAAACATACTATTAATTTTCTTATTTCATACCCCATCACACAAAACAGTCTCTCCAGTTTTCCTCTTGATATGTTAATTCTTCTGCAAGCTTTTTCAGTCCCAAGCCATTTATGCCAATTAAGTCAAGTTTAGGCACACAAGGCAATGCAGCCGCATCTCAGATTTCCCTTCCCTTCCCAAACACTAGCCGGTCTTGCACGAAAAAAGAAGTACCCCTAAGTCACTCAAAAACAGTTAAAATGCAGACAAAGGCTCAAATTTGTTAGTTACTGTCCTGGGTTCAGCAGTAGCAGTCCACACAGTGCCGCATCAGCTACCAAGAAGGAGAAAAACGACTGCTACTGCTGAACCGAGGACAGTTACTGAGATTCAAAATGAAGCAAACTGACACGTTTGAAGAGTCCAAGCGTATTTAAAATGGACTAAGTGCATAAAATGGAAAAACAATTTAGACTGGTATTTGAAGAATAACCAAAACACAGGCTAAGTGTGTTGGAGAAAGTCTCTTTCATGGAGACAGATACACTTCTACTTTTTCAAAGTGCCATGTTACCTTCAAATGAATTGCCATTTTTCTTCCATTTAGTAGATTAGATCATTTTTATATTTATGTCTAACTATATTTCTAAGAAATAGAATAAGGTTTAGGTAATCACAATGTTTGCGTATGTGTTCTGGCCTTATGTCCAGCAATTTCCAAATCCAGTGATTGTTTAAACTGAAGTTTACAGAAGTGAAGAATTCTTGAACTCTCAAGTTCCAGTAAACCCCCTGATAACTCACAAGTATGGAAGACAGCCAGCTTTATTCACCCATAAGTCATGGAAATACCTGTTTTGAAAGCTGTGGCATCACGATCCTTAAGCAATGTTATCATTGCACAGGCTGCCTATCTGTACCATACCTTCTAAATAAAAATGCAACAGTACATGATCTGCTCTTAAATAACAGAGAGCACCTGTTATCCTGTACTTTGGACTAGACACCTTCTACTTGAACAGCAAAACTTTCAGGTGGAAGCCTGGAGAGGTTGGGAGCCATTACACTATATATAGTTTTCTAAGTGCCAGATAACCTTTTGGACTGCAATTATAAGGACAGTTCCATTTCCAAAATGAAATAAGGTAATTCCAAACAATGGACAAACCAGAAATCTCTGACTCAGCAAACATCTAGCCTTATACTAGCAAGCAACCCAGCACCATGGCACAGTCCCAGATGGGTGACCCCTCTATACCTCCATACTGCACATCCCAGCATCATGCTACAGTATAGATTCAAAAGCACAGCAATATTGCACAATCAACCCAGTGTCCTCAAAGACTCTGTGTTTGGTTGCAAGCCACTCAGCAGTACCTTTTACAAGATTGTTTCTTACTGTAAAAAGATCAGACAAGAGTTTCCCTGGGAACATCTGGCCTCTTGAAAAGCAAGACTCCTTTTGGCCCACCAATCTCACTGCCATGCAACACTCTCATCATACAGAGAGAGTTGCTATAGCCGCTAAACTGGCAGAGAAGATGTATCCACTGATCAGTCCTCTTCTCCCTCAAATCAGCACTGAAAGGAGAGGGAAAGAAAGTTCAGCGGAAGTCAAGTTTGCACAGGGCAAGGAGGCATTGTAAAGACAAATGCCAGCATGCCAGATCCTTTGCAGATGGATTCATTATTATTCCTCAAAGGCAGGCTGCCAAACATCACAAGCATGGGGTCACTTCACTGTAGCTGTCATTGTCCACTAAATCACTGCACTGTTCACATTGAAAGATTTTTTTTTTTCCAGGCAGATAACTAGTATAGGTCTTGAACAAGCAAACCTGTGATCATTAAGGTTATTTACAGCACACGGTACTGTGTGTTTATTCACATGGAAGTCAACAGGATGAACTGTTAACAAAAATCTTTTGGCTAAACCAAAAGATTATCGAGTTATTTTCCACCCAGATGAAAAGTTACTAAATAAGACAGTTAAGGCTGTCTAGAATCCAAATCCAAGTATCAGAAAAGCACACTTGCAGAAGATGAAGTAACAGCAATAACATAAACCCTGATATGCTTCTTTTAAACAAGACACTTTAAGTGCAACATGTAAGTATACTTATTATGTATTTCTGGTCTGCTTATTACAAAGCAATATTTTATTGCTTCAGGCTCTCATACCAAAAAAAAAAAAGGGAAATTCCTCAAGATGCTTAATGCTGCTTCATCCCAAGACAAATAATGAAACAGAAGTAAGCGTTGGAACAGAAAAGCTATACGTGAAGTGAAAAAGGAGAAATAAAAGGAAACTTTTTCTAAAAAGAATTTATAATAAACCAATTTTATAAAGACAGACCACTGAAAATCTGCACAAGATGTGTCTGTATTGTGGATAGTAGCATTGCCTCAGAGTCATATTTTGGGATATTGGCAATGTTCTCCTTGTCACTGCAGGACAACTTGAAGCCAAGAGTAGATCCTCTTCCACATGCAGGGAATGGCATATAGCAACCTGGTTTTAGAAGGGCCACCCTCAATCGTCTCTTCAGTGCGTGGTAGATCTTTGGAGGTTGCCATTCCTCAGCTGACTGCCTGTTTGCCAATGAACTATTGCAGCTGTTTGTTGTCTGCACCCTCCAGTCAGATCTCCAGTGTCTTCCCCCTCCCCTCCCAGCCCCTCTCCACAGCTGCAGACTGCCCCGGGGCTGGCCAGCTGCCCCAGGGAAGCCACAGGCCACATTTTGGAAGAAAATGGTGGGATGGAGAGACATGCAGGAGCCAGGGGCTTCCTGGGGACTCACCCAGCTGGGACAAGGCTACTGGTGCAGGGACCAGCGGCCTTTCACCCTGTGCACAGACGGCACCTATGAGCCCTGGGCATCTTTCCAGGGTAGCTGTTGTCAGTAAACAGTCAGTAGTGAAAACAAGTAACATGTATTTTAAGAAAGGCTACATGCTATAGGGCGTGATACAAAAAACCATATCCACACAGGCTTCTTTTCCCCCTTTTTGCCCTTTTCTTCTTAATCAACTTCCTGAACAAGTGGCATTTTATATTAATTCCATGGGTGTTCTAAGAGTGCAGGTGAAGTCTAGAAGGCTTAAGAGTAAAAATGGCTGCATACGTATGTTTAAGGAAAGTTATTTCTGAAGTAAGATGTTATGTGGCAGGCCATGAGAAATCTGGACTGATTTTTTACCATAGTCCCTTAAGCTGACACCACCACCAGACATCTGCTATTTCATTTTTTCACTGGGAATTATAAGAAAGGATATTGTATTCATGGATACAACTGTGAAAACTCTGTGGTTGCTGACAAGTTGCCCAGGACAATCCTGTGGTTGCCTAAATACACCAATGCCCTGGTTCCACTGCTGCGGAAAGTCTCATTCATGGCTTTCCTCTCTCTTGACTGTAGCTTTTGTGACACCTCTTTTCCTATTATGTCAAGTATCAGCCTTCCAGACACTGTGCCACTTCCAGTTTATTGCGAGCATGCAAAGGAGTACAATCACCAGACTCAGACAATTCTTTTAGTTTCCTATGTAATTTAGGATCCATTGCAAATGGGCCCGACTTCCTTCAAATGTCTTCTACTTTGTTGTTTCATCTCTCTTCAAAGACTGCCTCTGTTTCTTCCCCCATTACATACACATTCTTTTTTTTCATATACATTTCCATCATACATTAGATTCTTCCCTTTCCCAGACACAGCCTCCATTATTACTGACAAATTCTTCAGTCTGCAGCTCCCCACACTTGTCACAGCCTTTCACCGAACCATTCCATGGTGAAAGTCAGACATATGAACACCCTTATTTGTTTATATCATCTGATAGCAAGTTGTTAAAATTTGTGAACAAATTTGTTGGTAACTGACTCAGCATGTTCATCTCAGTATATCATGAAAGAAAATGCCATTTTGCATATAATGCCCACAGAAAACAAAAGTTGTCATTCCAGTTAGCTCCTATTCTCATGATTCATTTCATTCACTGCATACATCCTTACCACAACACTTTACTAAATACTTCCATTGTCAAATTACCTTTTTTTTGGGGGGGGAAAAAAAAAGTTCATTAACTCTGATGCCATCTCATTTTAAAGCTTCTGAACATTTCAATGCATTACTTACCAGGTTTTCTTTTCTACTTCCAGCAATCTAGTTCAAAGCACCTATGATTCACTGCATGAGCTTTCCCCTCCGCCCCTTCTCCCAGTAAATCCAAAACATTCTGGTAGAAGAATGGGGAACCCAGAAGTGTTTTCTTTGACACTTCATTCATTCATTCAATTCTTCCATCTTTTATTTTGGCATTTGCAAAGGTCAGAATGAATGCAGTACTCCTGCATTCTTTCCTCAAAGGAGAAAATGGAAAACCATAATGTAAAACTGAGAGTGGTCATTTCTAGCTTTTTAACCACAATTAAATGGAAAAATCCTATTCCCATTAAAGTCAAAGGGAATCCTGCACTGAACACCAGTCACTACAACCTGATGAGACCACCCTATTAAGTGAGCAACATATAAGACTTCGGTTTTCAGTAAACTAGCTCAACAGCATTGGAAGATCCTTTCAGTGCATCTTTTGAGTTGCTACTAGTTGCAATAAATGGAAGGAGCTCTACAGAACAACACATGCAAGACCAGAACCATCTTCCCACCAACTCATTTCATTTCTCACCCATCTCCCTGTCTCTCTGTACCACAGTTATTTTACTACTGTTGAAGGCCTTAACAAGTTGCCATCAAGCGATCATATTTGTCATGGGTTCAGCAGTAGCAGTCATTTTTCTCCTTCTTAGTAGTTGGTGCAGCACTGTGTTTTTGACTTGTGG
>JANRGW010050521.1:0-12523 GCA_024733675.1 Psilopsiagon aymara | reverse complement strand
GCATTTCTAGTGACTATATAAGGATGGCTTGTTTAGCAATTGGGGGACACACGCTAGGTGGAGCTAACCCCCATGTCTCCCAGTGTCACAATAAAGAATATCTGCTTGTCAACTTGAACTTTGTTAGCAAGTTCCTGGAGATTTCTCCAAAGCAGTACTGAGAAAAAAATCTCCACTTAGATGTAGCCCACGATAATAAATTATAATTGAATTTTATCTCAATTAATGACTGAAAAGAATAATGTCACTTTGGACAAAACCAGATGGTGATACTATCAGTAACTGCTACTGAGAATACTGACAGTGAATGTGATGATAGTCCTTCAAGTGTCATCTTTCCTCTTTAACAATTTGATTCAAAGTCCTGTCTGCATATAGCACAGCAGAGGGCACTCCTTTCTTCAGGTCCCTACAATGAGCCTAACGTACTTCAAATGCTCTCATAAGCTGGAAGAGATAGTGACTATATTTCAAAGGGGAAAATGCCTTTAAACATCTACTAAAATGTTGATACCATCACTTGTAAAGAATATGTGTGAGCCCATTTATTCCAACAGGACTTATGTGAATATTTTTCCTATCAGCTGCCCATAAAATATTTCAGATTTTGGTATTAAGTCGTGGAAAGCTGAACAGCCATTTACTAATATATATTTAAATCTTGGTTTCAAATGAGGCAATACCTTTCTTTAGACATAAAGGGCCAAGTTGTTATTTCAAATAAAATCTGGTGTATTTGCAATAATATACCCAGCTGGTAAAGCTGCAAATCTGCTTATGCCAACAAATCATGAGACCTGCTGCCTGTCCGTCTCCTACTATCTAACACCATAGACTGATCCTTCTATATAGGCATGATTTTAAGGACTGCAGAATTGAACAGTTTTTCAGCTCTGACTGGTGGTGAACTAGATAGAGAAGAGGAGCAGTTCAGAGGCAGAATATAAGGGAAGCACAATAATTTGCTGAATACTCAGTTGTGCCTGGGATATTGTCAGGAGCAGTAAGGACTACCCCGAGCACTTGTATGCAAGGTAACAAAATAGATACTTACACCTCTCTTTGATTATGCTAATGCTTAAGCTGCGCATGCAGTGTTAATAGCTGTGTTTGCCATGATGTAGGAGACTTTCTTTTGCTGTTTATCACCCTGTTCTAGGTAAACTCTGAGCTATATCTTGTATTTGACACATCAATGCTTAAAAAAAGAAGTGTTCAGGATAATACGTTCAAAGCCCAGGATGTAGAAGAACAGTCATGCTACTTCTTTGCTATAATGTGATAGCTGAAGCAAAAGGACTTTTGTGGGAGGAAATTGTTGACAAAGATCACAAAGTACTTTTCTATTTCAAGAAAGTGGCAAAGGAAACCGTCGTCTTGAAACAGACTATTTGTTCCTACTAATTATTATCTTCAAGTACACTCCCCCTGGTGGGGATGAAAAGGTTATACTCTGAAAAGTGAGGTTCAAAAATGCTATTCTGACTCTTGCCATATTTCACTTTTCACCCTAATTGCAGGCTAGCACCAGGCATGCTTTCAGCCCATTATTCTCTACAGAGGCCTGCTAATGGCATTTCATCTACTGCCTAATTCTACAGCTTTAACATGGAAAAATTCCTTTCAAATTCAATGCCAGTGGAGAGCAAATAGTAGGTCTGCCTTTATGCTTTTTGTTTAGCTGTTCAGTAACTGGATAAACATTAACCAGCTGGGTAGTGCAATTACATTTTTTTTAAGGTGCTGCAAACGCTTGCAACAGCATATTATCTGGCATCCTCACAAATATTAATGAATGCATTCTTGTTCCACTCATGCTATTAAGAGCGATTAAGTACTTTCACAGAGGTCATGCAGAAAACAAATGTCAGAACCAAGCACTGAAGAAAAATCCAAAGCTTTTTTACTAAGAAATACATTTTAAGACATCCTACAGCATAAACAGAAATAAGCAGAAGAAATACAATTAGTGGAGGAGTTGACATTAGGTACTAATTATTTACTATGAGCCTGAGTATATTTAGACATTCCCAATGAACTCAGCAAACAGCTTGCTCAACAAAATCAGGAGTAAGGGTTTAAGATTTGGATTTAAAACACTGGAAAAAAGTAAACACTAATATTCTCCTCTAGGGAAATCATCTCTACTAATTATTTGTCTGCAGCTTTCCTCAGTATTGCAGTCCCAACTGCATTTGTAAACATGGCTCCATTCTGTAACAAGCAACCCAGCCACTCCTAAGAGTTTCTTATTAAAACGTATTACAGCAAAACTGAAGATCTGAGTTATTATTAATTCTCTATGGAAAAGACAGAATTTGTACATACAACATGGAAAAAGACCAATATTTGGGGACAAATATAAGGGAATATCTCTGTTCATATGTGGGAATATCTCTGGTAATTGTGGAGTTAGTTAAAAAGTCATCAGACACAATGGATGAGACTATTATTGTAACAGAATTTTCAGGTGTTGAAAGCAATTCAGAAGTGTAATCAAATGGCATGCTAAAAGCAAGAAACTTTTTTTCTTTCTCCTCTTAAGCTTTTAAGTTTCATGCATTTTTATGCAAAACCTATTTTTTACATTATGCTCAAATGCCTCTACCTATAGTTTTAACATGCTATTTGAGTACACATGCCATTTGAGTACACATGCCAGGGTGTTCTATTCAAAATGAGTAACAGTATGCCAAGTAGGAAATGTGCTTCTTCTTCCTCTGTTCGGGACACTCTTTATCTCCTCTTAGATTGTTTTATTTACTTGAGTCTTTTTCATTTTCTTGGGTGGGATTTTGAGGAGTCTTGAAGATTACAGTGTCATAAACATGCTCTTAGTGGAGAAGGATATTTTTAAAGAAGAAAAGGTCAATTATGTATTTGCTAAGAATGATTATTATCTAGTATTGAACAAGTTACAAATGGGAGGAATCACCTATTTAGTAACCTGCATTCTTTGAATTTGGTTTGGAGTTTTTTTTCATTTGTTTGTAGTAAAAGCAGCCCAATCAAAATGAAGTTTCTCTTGCTACAAAGCATCACTCCCCCACCAAGTACTATGACAGGTCACCACAGGCCATTCACATCTCTCCTGCCTAACAGCTTCTTGGTATACAGCACAGAGACTCCGTTTCCTCCTGCTTTATGTCAGGTTAGACTACACAACTGTGATATCTTAGAAATTATAGGCTCATCATGAATTCAGCTTTCCACAGAAGGGCTAAGACCAGAAATGGAAGAGTGCAAAACATCTCATTTAGGTTGTCAAGGCTGAAGGTCTGAGCCGGGGTTCAGCTGTGCAAAATATAGCAAGAAAATTAACTGTAGGAGAAAGATGCTGAGTATAGCTGCTATGTCACTCAGCACAGCCACTCAGAAAGTACTCCCTACATTGACCTGAGAGACGTTCCCAAACTGCGGCAAAACCCAAAATAAGTCTTGCAGTTGCTTGCAACATGGTACCAAGGAACCACAGAGAACATCACACTGGCAGCCTGCATCTCAGACAAGATGCAGAGGTTCTCATTTTCTGAAGAAATAGATATATTGTTCAATCCATCTTAAAATGTATTTGTCAAGAGTAAAAACATAATTTCTGTATAAAAAAAAATAATTATGCAGATAAAACATATGGAAAATAAATTCATAATTATACCTGTGCTTTGTAAAATGTATCAGTGTTAGCTACAAATGTTTGAGGCAAGTTTTCTGTATTTGAAACACTTCAAATAATCTTAAGCAGGTAGATAATAAAACCCAGGAAAAGCACACCCTATATATTAATTTGGGGTCAATTTTGTCCCTGCAGTATTACCCTTCCTGTGATCTTGGATGCAGCTGTGAGGAGGAAGATTTCATATGCAAAACCAGAAGAAATGGGGGATTCAGTGCACTAGCCTTCACAGATCTCCTTGCAGTTTGTACAGAAGTCGCTGGCCTCTTCCACTATCATTGTGTGTTCCAGAGGTGCCTTCATACCAATTCAGCATTGGAAAGGGAGCACTTCTTTTCACCTATGCCTTTCAAGAACAAGGAGACTTATAATTCCTTGGCATGCAGCCCTGTAGTAATCTTTTAATAACATCTAATTCTCTACAGGTTTCTGTAACCAGCTACCACTATGCCAAGAGGCAAGTATTGCACACTTCGGTGTACTAAACATATGAAAACTGCAGCGTGGTTAAAGCTAAGTATTTTTAACTAGATCAGTGCACAAACTTTGTACCAGCTGCAAGGCTGAAAGTGGTCAATGCTGCACCACACAAATTCTGCTGGCGTTGTGTGAATCTCACTGGGAAGTGAAAGGGCGTGAAAGAAAAGTCACAGGAACAGGATGAAACCAATTTTTTCCTGCACTTTTGCGCTTGTTCCCCTGAAGTTCCTTTTTCTTGTAAACCAAAAGGTGGACAAAGTCCATTTCAGCATTACCAATCTAACATCAAATCTCAGCTGAGATTAATTTGCATGAACAATGAAAGCTGTTTTCAAATGTGGCTTTTTTTTTTTAAGAAAATGCTTACATTTTTTCCCCTGGGGCACTACCTATGGCACACTTGGCTTTGCTTTGTGCTTTGAAGTTCAAAGTAGTGACCAGCTGGAAACGGGTTTAAAGCTCCCTGACCACTGTGGAAGCAACTGGGGTAGATACTTGGGACTGAGAATTATTTAGTCTGACAAGCTATTAGGAGGCTATTTCCAGAATAATAAATCAAGCTTACACCTCTGGACAAAAAATTTATATCCCAGAAATCGGATTTTATGTCCCTGCCCTGATGAGCAGAGGTGCCTCAGCCCATCAGTGACCTCCACCAGTCTCAGAGGCTGATATTGCTATTGTCCAGATCCCAAATGACACTGATTCATCTGGACGGCTTTATAATGAAGCTGGGCAATAAAAACCTGATTTCACATTTCTACAAATAATCAGGTTCTACGGAGAAGATGGGCTTGCCTCTCAGCCACCTGCAAGCACCATCCGAAGGCCACCCCACCAGGCAGACAAGAGCCCACACTACGATCTTTAAGCTATTCAGCAGCATCCCCATTCCTGGGGCGTTTGCTGCATGACAAAGTGTGGATGTCTCGTTCTTCCAGCTGGCTGGAAGGCCACTCAGCAGCAACTCCCTCACCCTGACAAGGAAGGCTCTCTAGTGTGAGGCCTTAACGTTTCCATATGCAAACCGCCTTGACAAAACAGAGCAGAAAACAGGATTTTTTTCTTATCTTTTTGCAAATGCTTCTAGTGCACAATCTGGGGCACAAGAAACAAGGGTACACAGCCAGCTCCAAGGGCAGGCCTTCAGGAGGCTGCAGGGCTGGAGCAATTTGGCAGGTGGATGGCCTTTGGCAGGAGGACAGGGTAGCAACACCTACCTGTCCATGGGACGGCATTTTGGCTTCCACATGGGCTTTTAAAGATAACCAGCTCCGCCAAGGCACCTGCCTGCGGGAGGGCGCGCCAGGCTTCCCCCACAAGCAGAGGGTGAAGCTGGGACTTCATCAAGGGTGAAGGTGGAACACGGGACCCCAGGTGGACGGCCTGGCAGCGCCTCCTCCCTGCGGGATAGCCCCGCGCAGGCACCGCCAGGCCCGGGGCCGTGGTGTTGCCGCCCGCGGGCGCTGTGGAGCGGCACCGGCGTCCGGCGCTGAGGTGCTGCTGCCGCCAGACCCGGCCGGATGCGGCTGGCGGGCACCTGCTTCCCTGGGCTCTCGGTCGTGCCGGTCTGTGGGTTAAATTGCTACTTAAAGAAAACACAACTGCTACTGCCCCGAGGATCGGAACCGGCTTTCTTCCCCTCCAGCTCTTAAGATCCTTCCCCCCGCCTCCCAGCCAACTCCCACCTCCCCTGAGGCGAGGCGGGCGGGCGCCATACCTGCCGCCCTCTGCCCGGGGAGGAGCGCGCTGCGCCGCCCCGGCCCCACGGCAGCGGCCGTTGAGCAGGTGGGCACGGAGCGGCTGGGGCTGGGGGGGGTCCGGTGCCTCCGCCCGGCCCCGCATAGCAGTCAGCCGTGGTGCGGGCGGGCAGGGGTCGGCGGTGGGCGAGTCGGGGCGGAGCTCCATGGGGGGCGAGACAACTCTGCAGACAAACTTGCTGCCGCCGCGGTTCGTAACCGGCCCCGGCAGCGGCCGAGCGCGGCCGCGTTCCCCCGGGGCTCTGCTACCCCTCCGCGCAGGGCCCTGCCCCGGGCTGCGGCGGGGGAAGGAGGGCACGGGGATACCCCCGGCTTTGGGAATGCGGTTACTCGGAGCGGTGAAGGAAGCGTGGCTGCTGGTCGTCGGGTTCGCCAAGTAAAGGGAAACGGGCTGGTTCCAGGCGGTGGTGGATGGGAAGAACTTTTTTTCCCGAGCTCTCGCCCTTGAAATAGGTGTGCTGGAATAGGTCAGCTGAGAAACGGGGGTTGGGTGATTGGGAAAGCTACTGTGTGTTAAATGCTGATATACCTGTTGCAGGGGGAATGCTGGAGAAGTGTTGGAAAGAAGTTGTTAAAGGTTTAATAGCAATTAACATGGAAAAAAATAAGGCTAAACCCTCACTTTTGCCTCAGCCTGTTAGTGCTAATGCGGAGAGGGGAGGAATGTGTTGGTAAAAGGTAGGCAGCAAGAGGGGTTTATGTTATTATTCTTAGGATATGCTTTACCGCAGGCATTGCAGTGGTAGGTTATTTCACAGCATCTCTGCCCATGCAGGGAGGAGTGGAGGAAGAGATATTTATGTCCCACAAAGAGTTCAGGAGTTCTAGGAACAGGAAGGCTGCATTCGGCCAGCATGTGTTTTCATCTGTTACTGAAAGTAGCAAACTTCCTTGGTAGCAATCTTACTAAGTGAGATTTCTGGGAGGTATCAAAATAAATCTGATTTACCAGAAAAGACACTGAGATTCACTTGCACTGAGATCAGTGTTGATGATTTCAACACAGAACAATCTTGGGACAGTATAGGGCTAAAACTTACAAGTCCTGCTGATTCGGACCATGAAACATAACTGAATTGTGGTAACAGTGATAACTGTTAACATGCAGGCTGCATGAGTTTGGTTGTTGAGCTGCTTCCTGGTACAACTAGTGTTTTCAGTTTCTCAATCTGTATATCCAGCACAAATGCCTGTGTATTTAACTGCATATGTTTAATCATTGTTGAAGTCTTCAGTTTGCATCCTTCGTACTGAAAGAGAAGCCACAGGGAAGATGATCAAGGAAATGAATACATCTTTATTCTGTGGTGGCTTCTTGAGCTGGGGCACTTGTTAGGTATGTGTGTATGGTATGTATATATGCATGGTATGTGTACATGAGGATGGCTCCCGTTCACTATGTGGACCTGTGACCCAAAGCAATGTCCCGGGTGGAACGCGCAGGCGGTGCAGACGCTGCTGCCACCCGCAGCTCCTAAGGAACATTGCCGGCGTGAGGCAGAAAGATTGAGTCGGCTTTGCTGTCAGCTGCCAGGTTCCGCGTACAAGGTAACATACCAGAAGCTCAGTGTGGGACGCTTAAAGAGAATTGCGTAAGTGTGTTTTGTTTCACTGATAGAATGCTTTGGATGTTTTGCCATAGGTGATGATGACAAAAAGTGGGTTAGACTCTTAAGCTGATTCTTTTCGTGTAGAAGATCCTGGTCAAGGAATGGGGCTTAACAACCAACATGCAACCCTTCATGATGTTACAATGACACTGTTATTAAACATTTTTAAGTGTTATCTACAACATCTTACAAAGATTGAGGCTCTACTAGGCTAAGTGGTATACGAAATTGCCTGAAAGTGCAGCTGCCTGTGCCAGCTTGCAATATGAAGCTTGATTCATTAATTGATTTTTAAATTAAGGATATAAATTCTGTGAAGACAGGTGTATAAGTAGTTTGATCAATAGTTTGCATACAAACTTTGGTTGCTTAGGGGCAGATGCAAAGCTTAATTCATTAGCTGCACTGCTCAAGTCATTGCTGCTTAGGATCTGTTCCTGAAAATGATTGAGATGCACTAGAGACTTCAATTCTGTGATTGCACTGCACTGGAAAGAGCAATATTTGACTGTATTTGTCAAATCATATAGTATAATACAAAGCAAGTGACTCCTTTGTTTCTCTCTCTTTCCATCAGTACCTCCAAAAGGAAATACAAATAAAGATCCTGTAACATGTCAATTTCTGTTCCTGCAATACTTCAGGAAGGGCCATGCTGGGACTGTGTACATAATGATGGCTAAATCTGAATTTGCAGAAAGTATTTAGATCACTCTTTTAACAGTAAATTAAAACATGGTACTGTCATGACACAGTAATTGCACCATAAAAGTCAGCAGTGTTTGCTGAATGTCTTAACAGAACATAGCATAGATCTTAATAGGTGCTGTTTACACTTTAAAAAAGTAATTTTGTTGCCTGATGAGGTCAGTATTTTGGGGAATTCTTTGTCCTCTGAAAAGAAGACGTTGAACTGAAACCAGTAACTTAGTCATAAGAAATAGAAAAATATTTGCACCTTGTAAGAGGTAGATGTTAGATGCTTCAAAGGTGAATGTTATGATTTGCTATTTTATATATGTCAAATAAATATTAAGTATTGCATAGTTTGATATTAATATTTTAAAATATGCAAAGAAAAGCAGAGCAGTGAAAGGACTGGCATCAAATTTCTTTGTATGTTTGTTAGTTATAACTTGCCTATAAGAATGACATGATCTTTTCAGAAACATTTCCTTCTTGGAAGCTTTACTCCTCTGTGCTCAGTGACTGGGGCAAGTTCTGTTCAGTTATGAAAAACAGGTAAGACTGGACTAGCTCAGTTCAGCTCTCACTCTTTCCATAGGTTACTGATCCTGATGTGTGTGAGCATCTGCTGCATTATTATGTGGGTATTTTATGCCATTCATTTTAAGGTCTAATAAATGAGATCACGGATGAAAAATTGAAGCGGGTGATAGCTTTGGAAAATGATACTGGGCTCTGTTGTGCCAGAATAAAGATTTCTAGCTTCCTCCAAGTATATGTAAAAATTAACATCTAAATAATTGTAAAAACTGTAATATCTCATGTATTCTTTAATCTGAAGTCTTCAGTACTCACACAGAATTACTAGTGATTGCTATGCAGTTGTGAGTAGAGCTTTCTGGAATGCCTTTACCACTATTTTTGTAGATCTTCTCACACAGAGTAGTTGCTGTCTTTGAAAGGCTGAAGCTTTCTGAAAATTGGCTCACAGTCGCAAAACCTTAACATGAATTCACAGTTGCTTTTTCATCTGTGATCATTCTGCACCAGGGCTGTTCAGTGGCTTCATAGCCACAGTGAATAGTGATGTAAACAGAGCTATAGTGGCAACCAGGAAAAAAAGTGTCCTTGGGATTTCCAAATCAGACAGGAAAAGAGCATATTTTGTACAAAATTGTATTTTGAGTATGCCTACCTTAATTTGACTTCCGAGTATCGTCAAGTGGACTTACTTCATATTCCATATTTGATAGCTGTGAAGTTGCCTTTGGATTGCTTTGAAGGTTTGTAAAGCAGCTATAGAATTTTCATAGGGTGTGAAAAGTGTGCTTTCATGCCTTGGTAATTCAGACAACAGCTGAAATGGATTTCCTTTAGACTACCAGAAATATCTCACGTAAGATAGGGAGGTGGATTCTTTGCAATGACCCTGTGTCGTCTTACACCACTGTTACGAAGGGATAGATATATAACCCTCTGTGATGAGAATGGTGTCATTCTGTAGCCAGCCCAAGCAGAGGAGAGCGATGTTAACAGCCCCACTATAGCTACTGTATAAGTGATAATGCAAAGTGAAAAGCAGAGGAAAACTGGACCAAAGGTCCCTACAAGATAAAGTTCACTAAACAAGAGAACAGAAAATTCCACATAAAAGCACTTGCTCAGTCTTGACACTGCTCTTACGAATGTCTAAGAAAACTACCTACTGTGTCTGCTCTGCAGCTTCTATGTAATGGATATGCTATATCCTTCATTTACACTTGGCAACTGCAGTGTCTGCCTCTATAAAATAAATCATTGGCTAGAAAGTACAGTGCTTCTTGATTCATAAGATAGGATAACATGCTTCCTTCTAGATGAACAAAGTGAATGAATGGGTTTAGAGATAGTAACCCCTTTGTGTTGGTCCCTTTATGCACAGGTCTGTGAACGACTGCTGTACCATTTAACTTTTTCTAGTTACTATATCATGTTTTACCTTCTTCAATATAAGTAACAAAAAACAGAAAAAGAGGAGAGCATGATATGGTACTGGATCAAAAGGGAGGTCTTGAGATCTTTTGTTCTACCTTTGTATCCTCTTGTTTGAAAGGTATTATGTTGTTGCTTTCCTAGCTGGCATAGTTTTGGGCAATGAAAAATACACATGCACCGGCCCTACTGACAGCATATAAAATAGTCCTGGCAGGTTTTGGGCTTTTGTCCAAGTCAGTTACGCTTTTTCTGCATGCTAAAGAAGAAAAAAAATAACACTATATCTGTACAAAATCTATGGAACTGCCATGTTAGTTGAGTAGACACAAAGAAAACCATGAGGTGCTATAAAGGCAAGCCAGGCTCACATAGACTTCTTTTTTCAGCAGCTTCTTTTCAGAGGGCACATTTACTCCTCTTGGGGATGCATGAATCACTGAAGAAATACCTGTCAAATTCTGCCTAGGATTTGGACAAAAAGTTGCTTTGATTGGTCAGTTGTGGGAGTGCAAACAGCTGAACATGTTAGTGATGTCACTTGTGTTGCTGCAGCTTGTATTTGCTGGAGTATTTTCAGAACTAAAAACTGAAGAACTGACCACACTTCTATTAAAAATAAAGGAAAATTTAGCATAAAAAATAAGGGATGACTTAGTCTCCACCCCCTCTGCAAATTTACTAATTTAGGGGCTAACTTAGTTGTGTACTGTGTGAGTGACAGATATGGAGCCCAACTGGGCATTTAATACAGAATGAATGCTGTTTTTAGCCTTGAAATGACTATGTAGCAGGGAAACTATGCAAAAATGGATTGTTGAAAATATTCTTGGATCAAGTGATCATGAGTTTACATTGACTAAACAGTAAGACTAAATGATGCACTACGTGGGATACTTGAGCTTGCTCTGAAGCTGTACCAGGAGCTGCAAAGGCCTGGTGTAGCTGCAGAATCATAGAATAGTTAGGGTTGGAAAGGACCTTAATATCATCTAGTTCCAAGCCCCCTGCCATGGGCAGGGACGCCTCCCACTAAACCATATCACCCAAGGCTATGTCCAAACTGGCCTTGAACACTGCCAGGGATGGAGCATTCACAACTTCCCTGGACAACCCATTCCAGTGCCTCACCACCCTTACATTAAAGAATTTCTTCCTCATATCCAATCTAAACTTCTCCTGTTTAAGTTTGAACCCATTACCCCTTGTCTTATCACTACAGTCCCTAACAAAGGGTGAATGTGTATACTGTGGTTGCTTTGCTGCTTTCTTCTGCCAGTAATATTTTACCTGGTTGTTTTTCTCCAATATTTCAATCTTTTATCCAGTCCATCTGGTGAGGCTTTGTACATTGGTGCTAATACTTACCAGCTCTAGTCAGGCTGTGTCTATCTCTTGGTACCTCCTAGAATCACATTTCATTTTTTTCCAGAGCTGGATCAGCCTAGCTCTGTGTTTCTTCTGTTTTTCTCAATACTAGCAACCTGCACTGATCCTCTAGTGTCATCATGAAGAGTTACTTACTTTTGCACCATTTGCAGTGTTTTTTCTCCCCCTGGCAGACAACTCCTCCTTTGAAATGAATTGGGTCTATTTGTCTTGCCTTGTGTCAGCAGCAGAGGCAACAGGTGAGGTGAATGGTGAAAAGAGCAAAGACAAAGAATGAAAAGGAGAGAAATTTTCACAGAGGGAAATAAAGAAAGAAAAGGGCCTGATTCAGCATAAAACTTGACACCAGAGTTAGCGGAAATGAGTGAATCCTCATCTTCACCCTGCTTGGTCTGATGGTAGCAGATATTGGCTGTGCTGGAAGTATTCCTGGGAGCTCATTCTGCCAGCTGATTTTGATTGACTTGTTCCAAGAGGGAAAATTGTAGAAAACCATTTTGCTGCTTTGTATCAATGATAGACACAAATTCGAAAAACTCTGCTATTGCCAGTTAATCCCTGGAACTACTTTCCTTCTTCAACAGAAGTTAGTTGAGTATTTTTGGATTCTTAGTGTTTATTGCTTATTCTTTGTGAACAGTGATAGCTGCAATCACAGTCTGCCCTGAATGCAATGACTTTCACAAAGAAATGCAACTGAAGTCCTTTCATAAGCTGTCGTGGTTTAAGCCCAGTCAGCCATGCAGTCTCTCTCTCACTTCCCCCCTTTCCTCCCCAACCTCCACTCCCAGAGGGATGGGGAGGAGAATTGATGGAATGTAACTCCCAGGGGTTGAGATAAGAACAGTCCAGTAACTAAGGTATAACAGAAACCACTGCTGCTGCCATCAGTAATAATAATAGTAAGGGAAATAACAAGGGAAGAGAATACAACCTCTCATCACCTGCTGACC
>JANRGW010050520.1:23673-36697 GCA_024733675.1 Psilopsiagon aymara | reverse complement strand
AAGAGCTCATCTCAGTCTCCCCTCTGGCAGGTTAAAGCCGTTCCTCTTGGTCTGTTCCTACAGGCCCTTGTTCAAAGGTCTTCTCCAGGTTTCTTGTAGCCCCTTTAAGCATTGGGAGCTTCTCTGAGGTCTCTGTGGAGCCTTTGGTTCTCAGCCTATCTCCAGAGCAGAGAAGTCCTGGCCGGGACACCCTCAAATCCTTTTTCTCAGGCTGCTCCATCCGGTCCCCCCAAGCCTGTGTTTGCGCTGGGGGTCGCCCTGACCCAGGGGCAGGATCTTGCACTTGGCTTTGTTGAACTCCAAGAGGTTCACAGGGGTTCACATGGTCGTCAGCCTGTCCAGAACCCTCTCCATCCCATCCCTTCCCTCCAGCATGTCGACCACACAGCACTGGTTGGTGCATAGTGCAGTCACTGCTTTCTTCCTCCTTGGGAAGAGCACACCAGAGCCATGCACAAGTTTTCTTGCCTCACGCTACCTGTCAGTGTCCAAATCAGAGGCTGTGAGTGAGCAGCTTAGTAGGGTAGAGAGTCCATGGTCCAGTGCAGAAATTTGCCCTCATGCTCTTTTAACCTCATGCTTCTTTCTTAAGAAGTCAATATAGTCAATATAACCTGCACCTCATGATTAAATAAGCCTTCAGAAAATAAATACCCTCCCACATTCTGGCAGAACAGCTGTGCCTCTGTGTTAAAGGAAAAAAAACCAAAAAATAAAAATATATTCTACTCTGAAACTTAAGAGTGGGATTTTTAAGTAGTCTCTCACTTCTTTCCTCTGCTCTGTCTCTGCCTACATAATGCAAAGTAGCTCTGTGAAATTTATTATCTCTAATTCAGGGCATAAAGAGACAACTGAACAGACAGCACATTGCAGTTTCCTCTGTGAAGACAGAATCAGGATTATTAGCACCAAGATGTATCTGCCAAACTGCTTTCTAAAATTTCTGATGAAGAACAATTCTCATCACTACTTTTCCACTGTTTTACCAATTGTTAAAAAAAAACCCACTGTTTTTGCTGGTATTTGAAATCATGGCTTTTATTTCAAACTTATTTTAAGGCTAACCATAATCAAGATTAATGTACATGGTTTAGCTTTCCAACAGACTTGAAAGGATTAAAAATATGAAGTTTTAATGCCAATATAAGCTCAGGTTTTAATATAGAGAGAGCTTGTATTTTCTTGCTATTTTTTTTAAACGGGGAAGTAATTATTAATACTATACACTATACTATAATTGTAAATATTAATATAAGTAATTGATTAAGTAATTTTAAAAAATAATACTTATGATAATAAAGAGAAGGGACATGGTGTCTCACAGAATGTTTTTGTAAGAAGAGAAAGGAAGGTTTTTGAAAATAATTTGAGTCAACCCCTGTTTATCCTCAGCAAGAAAAGCAATTAGTGGGTTTCCCAACCTCAGCCTCATTATACAGAAATGCAAAGTCTTGTGCATGCAAAAAATCTAAAATCTGCTAGCTGTTAAGCTGAAAATCTGACATGAGAAGAAGCTACGAACTTGTGTGTTAAGGAATTAAAAAGAAAGAAAAAGTATGTGATAAAAATGACAAAATAAATGGCTGAGAAAATTGAGCCTGAGCATCAGGGGTCGGAGTTCAGCACTCATTCAATGAGGACCAGGCCTCAAGGACAAGGCTAACCATGAGCATCAGCTCACTGTACCCTTTTCTGTCTCCCTGCAATATCTGTCTTTGAACATTCTTTAACATTTGGAGGTCACCAGTTTATGGACATATAATCCTTTCTCCAAATAATCTGGGCCTGAGTCCTCTCCTCCTTACTTGGCAGCACAAAAAGCCCAGGTACTCACTAGTTACATTGCATAAGAGTGCTCTGTTTGCCAACTTAGCTGCTGCTTATAATGCTTAGAGTGTAGAGTAATTTACAGCACTTTTACCAGTCTCTGGGTGAGGGTATATTCCTGATCTTCTAAATTTTCAGTTTTTCAAGAAAGAGGTACTTTTCCAGACACATGTAATAATTATCCTTCCCTATACACAAGTTGATTTTTTCAGGGCTGTCTTTATCTGATCTTCCATCTGCTATAATAAAACAATTCCTCCACACATCTTGTGAATATCTGAAGGATGAATCTGTGAGAAGCCACTAGCATAAAGCAAATAATGGTCTGGGAGTTCCTTATAGGAAGATTTTCCTCTGGGCCGCTCTCCTCAGCTGAAGTTATGCACATCCATCACTCACCACCATGCTGTTCTCTATTCATTCTTTAGGTGTGCAAATAACAGGCTTTATACAGCCATAAAACCAAGACAGCTGAGATCTCTTTCATCTGCTTCTTCTTGCTGAGAATTTATTCCAGTACGTGTAACCATAAGTACATACTGTAGGCTTTATTCCTGGTACCTGCTCAGTATGATCACACATAGACTGCACAAAGTCACTTTAGCAGAGTTAAGGAGCAGAAATAGAGGAACTCAAGCAGCACAGTGGCCTGATAAACTCAGAATGTATGAGTTGAGGATTAAAGAACTGAAATCCTTAAATCTGTGTCATTGATTGCTTTGTTTTTTACAGAAATAGGAAGCCTTTAAAGTTGATTCTTTTTTTTCTTGCTATAAAATGGTGAGCAATCTCATCCTAACAGGGTAACATTAAAATTGTTAATGGGAAAGAAAGGAAAAAGGAGTAGAAACAATCCCAGGCACCTTTTTCCAAGGTGTGCTGGCATCAGCAAATATACTTTGATTTATTGTCTAACTTGTGCATTGCAGATCATCAACTGTCACTTATACTCCCATTCATAATACGCTGTGAAGCACAATGCCTCTCTAGTCATAATCTCGACTTAAAAGGACAGAGATTTTATATTTCTCAGGGAGCTCGTTGACTTTTTATAGTCTAAGCAACAGATATCGAAATAGTTATAAGCGTCCTATAGCCACACATGGAATACTAAAAATGGAAGCTGTTAACTCTATGAGCTCGGAGCCTTCTGGCTTTCACTTCTCATTTCAGTATTGTCTAATTCTAATTTAGCATCAGAGCCCCTGCAAGGGGAACTTTTGGTCTCAGTCTGAGTGCATTTATACTTTCTAAATGCCAACTTCGGTGCTGCTACTTCAGCCCCTAGAGTTAGTCAGCAGTGGATGTGAATCTACATATTGGCATAACAACAGTGGTAATAGGAGCAATCACATTATATCCTTCTACTTAATTAAAACTTACGAAATCCCCAACAGAACTTACGCAACATATTTAACTCGCTAGAGAGTTCAAATTATTTGCAATAAATAAAAGCAAAAATTAACTGTAGGTTTATGAATCACCATCAAGTAAAAAAGTAGTGACTGTTTTACCCTGATGTAAGTTTGGCATAGAAATCATTATTAGAGTAAATCATTATCCATTCAATAAAGGGTTTTGACCCTGTCTTTCAGGAAAAGGAAGCTCAGATAAACATTCAGAATGTCTCCATTTAAGCCCCTTCCACATTAATGGCTGCAGAAAGAGATGATAGCTATTAATGAGTATATTGAAACTTCGTCAGGCTCTCATAAAAACAAATGCATGCTGAGCATGACCCAACAAAATCAAAGCCGAGTAGAATATGTTCCTCCTGCCATGGCCAGCCCCAGCACTTTATTTGTATTTACATCTGGCTTCTCCACCATCTGTGCATGCCGGCCCTCCCTTCATCTCAAAGGAATTGGAGTGGCATTGTTTGAAGATCTGATTAAATAGCCAGAAAACAGTAATCCATCACTTAAAAAGGGAAATGGAGACAATTTACAATGGTGTCCTGTAGCTCTTTAGGATTTTCTTTTCATTTCCCTCTATTTTAATTCAATGCCAAACATAATAAACTCTAATACAAAGCGTAAAATCCACTGACAGCATTTCTCTTGCAATGACTAGCTGGGAGCAGCAAAGAGTTGCCCAGTTTCCCTCAGGATGATCCTAGCATCAGTTTAAACCCCTCTACAGTAGGAGATCGCCTGCTTTCTTCAGATGTTCATGTGTCTAAATATAATCAAAATATATGAACTGCATGCTAGATTCATCTTCAAAGCAAGCAGAAGGAAAGAAACCCCAACCAACCAAACAGTAAAATGCAGAGAGAAATGTGCATACCCCCAACAGTGAGATTTGAAGTGGAGCAACTTATTTCTGAGCAGGATGATAATGATCCCAGCCAGCCTTCTTCAATATCATACGGACTTTTTTTATGCCACTGAAATATGTTTGTCTGTGCCTTCTCATTTTCACATTTGTTTCCAAGGGAAGGTAACTTCATCATCACCTCTGGTGGCTGCACAGAGGGAAATGCACACCTGGCAAGATGCTGCACCACACCGGGTAGAGGGCATGAAAAGAAGTGGGAACCCAAATAAATACCTGCCTCTCGATCCTGATACACAACCACCAATCTCAGATAGCTGATTAGTCCTGCAGAGTTGGGCAAGAAGGAACCCCAGGCTGCAGGGGGATAATGATAATGACTCTGTGGACATGACATTACTTCTCTATTTACCTGCACCCCCTTCTTCCCGGATGTGCCACCAAGCTGCATGGTTCCAAGACTGTGAAGTGTCTGGGGCATGAACATCTAGGGGAGAGGGAAAGAGTGGCTGAGAAGTCTCTGACAGATCTCCAGTAGCTACTGGAGCTGCTTTCAGGTAGGGGAAAGAAAGAGAACAGCCTGAAAGAGATACTGAAAGCAAAGGGAGAAGGAGTGACAGGGAGCTTCACTAATATTCAAAATCCATGGTCAGCCATGCATGTGCGCCAAGACAAAAAATAGATGGAGAAATCTTAGCCCAGCTCGTATTTGCACTTTCCTGAAGTATTTGCATAAACAGGACTTTGAAAACTGTGGTTCTCTGGATTTCAGTGGTGCTTACTCCTCACTTTTTTCTGCCAGATGAGCTGAGCTATGGCCACGCAGTACTGCTACCTCCCTGCGAGCTACCTGGAACCACTATGGATAATAACGCTTATAATAGAACAGTTTGCAGGACTGAACTTTGACAAACCTCAGCAAATGTTCCTGCTCACTGTTCAGACAGGAGTTCCTAAGAGTCAGACTATTGCAGCTAACAAGAACATGGAATGTGGCCATACGTATTTCTCTATTTCCAAACAGCCAGATTTTTGGCAAAGCTTTAAAACTTCACACGGATGCTGTGTGGAAGATTTTCTAAGTATTTCCCAAAGCAATACTATGATAGGAGCCATCAGGCTAGTTAATTGATCTCAGGAAGGTTGTCTTGACAATTTGTGGTCTACCAAGATTCTGCTCTTCTCAATCCAAATCAGAGAAAGAACAATGCTTCAGCACATTCTCCTGTTCTCATCTTACTGCCATAATCCACAAGAGGCAGCAAGTGTAACCTGCAGCCCAGTGCAGGTCATTAATCATTTATAACCCAGAAACTTTGACAGGCTTTTATCTATGCTTTACGTATCATCTAGTTTAAGATGGAGACATCTTTCTGCTACTCAGAAACCCATAAAGTAGTAAACATTTAATCTGCTGCACAGTGCTGTCTATAAAAGCATACACGTATTAATTTCCGAGTAACAACAACAAAAAGCAACATTCATCCTGCCAGCACGTAGACACAAACATTCTGATCTCAATGGCTGGCTGCACTTGATATCCCACTGCCAAATGTTCTTTTTCTTCCCCTCTTTTTCTTCTCTTCTCTTTCTCTGAGACAAGTGTTCTACAACAGCTTAATGCAGAACTACATGGGATAAAACTCTCTGTTGCTTACTGACTACTTTATTCCGTCACCTCACCCGTCTGTGATCACCTTCTCATATTTCAGCAGGACAAAGCCTACTAATACATAGTAGGGCATCGCCATTGGCTTTTCATGCAGGTTTAGTGAGCCTCCAGAGTAATTTTGAGGACAAGGCCAGCATTTGTAATTGCCTCAGTGAACAAAATACATCAAACTATCTGATAGCCTGGACACGCTTTTAACTACAGCCAGCCAGCTGGATAAGTAAGAGGGAGTAAAGAATAGTAGCTGCTCATTTGGGATTTTTTTGTTAATAACATTAATTACATCTACAATTCTGTATGTCCTTTGCATCTTACCAGGCTCTGGGATGATTAGCTGTGCACTGGCCTGTGCGTTTCCAGCTTCATTTTCAGCTACACACTGATAAAAACCTTCATCTGACTTTACCAAGCCCAGAATCCTTAAGTTGCTGCCACCCTAGAGAGAAAACAAAAGAGAAAGCAAGGAAGTGAAGAGAATTAATTAGGAAAAACACCATCCAGAGTGAACGTGGATTATAAAACCTTTCCAGAATTGCTATTCTGTGAAACACAGTGCTGTGTATGTAATCCAGCTCACATAGCCCTGATCCTTGGAGGCACAAAACCATAAGCACTTTCATTAGGATCATCTTGACACCTTGTAATCTTTGCATTTTGTATGATAGTGCCTATGGCCCAAGGGTGAATTCACTTTCCTGCAGAGTCCATCCAACACCTTTCTCAAGCTCTAAATTACAGTCATCACTCGAGCAGTGCTCTGAATTTTGCCCTGGCTCTTTGCTGAAGGGAAGAATTAAAAGAACTTCCACCTTCTGCATCTTTGAACAAACACTATTCTGAAGGTCAAACCCTCCATATGGCTTGAGGCCTGGAGATCCTCAAGAAAATGTCACTCTGCATTTACTTCATTTGAAACAGAATTAACTTTTAGCTTTTGTTAGCACAAGCAGAAACCAGTTATGTTGGGTAAAAAATCTCAAGTGAGGGGTATTATCTGGCTGAAATGAACCTTTCATTAACTATTAAGTGAAGTCATTGTCTAACACCTTTACAACACATTCATGACAGCAAAAGAGACCTGTCTTTTCTCTGGACAGCTTCTGGCTGCTTTCTAATATGCAAAAATGTTTAAAAAAGAAAGGTTGAATTTCCATTGGATATGGCAGAATAAGTCTATCCTGCATGAAAAACACATTACAAAAGCTTTTTTTGTGATAAGTAATCGAAAGACATGATGATAATATTTGTTACAAGGTGAAAAATTAAAAAGTGCTGAAGCAAGCTGTGCTTCTGAACCAGCCACAACTTGTGGCCTACAGGCATCTTCATATGGCTAAAGGGGTGGTCCCCAACATCCCTGCTCACTTACAAGTGAGTTACAAGTGGTACTGCTTTCAGAAGAGTCCAGCTAGATCACCGCTTTCACAAAACGCAAAAGAAATCCTTAGCCCATATAATAATGACATTTAAACTAAAGGAGGCTGTAATCCTGGACAGGGATTTTTACTTTGGGTGGGGTGCACAACAGCTCCCTTTGAAAAGCTGTAATTATGTCAAATGGGACTTTTGACATGGGCCTGTAGGGACAGGACAAGGGAGAATGGCTTTAACCTGCAGGAGAGGAGACTGAGATGAGCTCTTGGGCAGAAGCACTTCCCTGTGAGGGTGCTGAGGCGCTGGCACTGGGTGCCCAGAGCAGCTGTGGCTGCCCCATCCCTGCAGTGCTCAAGGCCAGGTTGGACACAGGGGCTTGGAGCAACTGCTCCAGTGGAAGGTGTCCCTGCCCGTGGCAGGGATTGCAGCTGGATGAGCTTTAAGGTCCCTCCCAACCCAACCCATTCTATGACTCTTAACACCTTGTGCCCATGTACTATTTCATTGGAGACTACCATTTTTTTGATCAATGACAATGGTAAGGGAAGTAACTAACATGGTCGATAGTATTATTAACAGCAACTCATTCAAATATCACTAGAATTCAGAGACAGTGTCAACATAGGTGACCAAACACATCCCAGTGAAATGTGTCTGATTTTTATTCTGTTTTCTTTGGGAAGACTAATATGTTTATGAAGGCAACAACTGTATCAAATATCAGAATACATTCCAGAACTTGATTAAAAAAAAAAATCTAATAAGTGAAATCCAGATAATTACCACTATCTGAAAATAGTCGCTGGGAATGACCACTTCTCCGTTCTTGATCCACTCCACCATAGGAACAGGCTTACCAGACACAGTACATTCAAACTCAATATCCATACTCTCGTAGGCATAAAGATTTGAAGGGTGAACTAAAAACCATGGTGGAACTGCAAAAAGGATGGGAAAAAATGAAAGTGGCAATGAGTCGGTATAAATTAAGGCTTAGAAAGTAAATAATTTCAACAAGCTTGAAGAATATTAGACATAAATAGAAAACATTTATGTAATTCAAATTATTCTATTTGACCCTGAGGCTATTAAAAATTTAATACCAGGAAAAATATTTGCTCTGGAAAATGCACTTAAACTATCATATTATTTTGGCTTTTTTTTTTTCCCAAATGGAATAATTAAAATCTCAATTTAGAAGACATGCAAGATAATATTGTCACTAAGTGAATATAGGGGAAATGAAATCCAATTTATTTCAAAGGAACTGATGCCAACTGTTTATAACAAGGGCCTACAAGTCAAAGTATGAACAGTTACATACAGGTACAAGACAAGTCCACTGACAATCCAGAATAACAAATATTTAGAGTAGAGACATTTGCATATAACCAAGAAGGACTTCTGACTCCATTTAGAGAAGATGAGGAGATAATCAATAACCAGGAAATCTGTCCGTAGTGATTGGAAGAAGAAAAAGGTTGAATTATCTTTGCCAAAAATGAATTCTTATTAAGCTAGCAATTATCTGTTGCCTTGTATTACTATAATGTATTCACAGTTTTTCAGTATGCTATATGATATGCTAATTAAATTTAATTTCATCATTATTGTACTACTAGGATGATGGAAATCAGCAATTTGAGAAAAACTGCTAATAACATTACATTTCTAATAAGCCTCCCCCGCACTTTACTGAAAAGCACACGCAAAAACTCAGCAGCCTATATACATTCCACCAGCTTTAGTAGGGGAATGAAGGTCTTGGTTTTGAATACCCACAGTTGCCATGAAGCCAGAATTGATTAATTCCTAAGTACCATCCATGACTTATTATTCCAGACAGAAAATCCAATTGTATTTCTCAAGCCATCATTCCCAATGTCTGATTATAATATTTATAAAGCCGTAATATTGAAAAACCCCTCTAAATTAAAAGAAAGATTATAAAAAAAATGCAGAGAAAAAAGAAACGTTAGAATGGAGGCTGCCCTCACATCCGTGACTCAAATCTCAGTTTTCCAGGGATTACAGCATGCTTTTCAATTGCACAAGAAAATTTGGTTTCTTTGCAGTCTCTCTCGGGGCTATAGGAGGACCCCACTCGCCAAAAGAGTGATTCAGGATTAATTTCAAGCTTCCTATTTAGTACACAGCTTCATGCTTTATAGTTTTCAAACTTTACTCTGCAAACAAAATGATTAATTTCCTAGTGTTTTTTTTTTTTTTTTTTCTCTCTGGCCTCTATTTTTGCAGTGCCTGCATGACCCACAGATGTGTTTAAATTCATAGGAGTTGGATCCTAAAAGGTGTTGCTAGCCAAGCTGCTAGAAATAGGGCAGAAATAGCCTCCATTTTTCTAGCCTGGTTAGGTATGATCTAGTACTCAATATACTAATGTGGGGTTTTTTGCACATCAGAGCAAAAAGTCTCATTAGGGATGTATAAAAAGATGAAAACAGTTGCAGTATATGAATGCATAGTGTAAGCGACAAAACCCATGTCCAGTAGGAATACTATGGCAGATGTACCAATAAATTGTGTTCTTCAGGGTTCATGTATCAACATCTTAACTACAAACCTTTCTTTTCTTTTCTTTTCTTTTTTTTTTTTTTCTTATTGACAATAGTTTTTCCAGCTTTGGTAATAAACAAAGACAGAGTCCTAGACGTCATCACCTCTTCAGTCATAATCTCCCAGTTAATCCTGAGTGCTCTCCAAACTTGTAGGTACAAATACTTTCTGAGGAACGATATTATTTAAAAACTGTAGAATGCATAAGCTCAAGCAGATCTGGGTAAGACTGCAAAGGTTTTATGTCAGCCTTTTCCTGATTCGAGCAATTGTTTCTGCTTTTGAGCTAAGTTGCCGACACCTAAATAAGCATATGCCCTGGACCCCTCCAGCACTGTTTTCACTGTTTTCCTCCTTCAGCTTAGTCTCTGGTTTATCATATATTTAATAATTTAGGATACCTGGAAGCTCACGATCCAGTACAGCTCAAACTGAATCATGCAAATTAAAGCTGATGAGGTGTCCTGATTAATTTAGGTGCCTAATTTCCTACCAAAAACGCTTAGACAGATGCATGTATTTGGCTCTGAAACACTCCAGACTGGGCTTTTCTTGTTCTGCGGCCATACAGACATTAAATCAGGGTCTCCAGATGACACAGCCACAATATAGGAAATTTTATATAAACAGTTTACTAAAACATCACTCATAAAGGAACACTAGTGACTAGGATGATGGTTAAGAGGATTTAAAAAATTAGTATCCCTTACATTGGAGATACACGAAAAAGAGACAGTTTTGTGGCTGAGTTACGGAGAATCACCCTTGATACTATGGCTCAAGGAAAAATAAAGTCTTTATGTAAGAAAGATCTGAATTAAAAAAATAATTAAAAACACATTCGTATTGATTTTTAACACTTTCTCTTTTTACACTAGAATCCTAGTATAATTTATTCAACAGACTCACTGAAAAACACCAGTATCTATGCAGTTTATAAACCATGTCATTTTTCAGAGCTCTAGTAAAATGATAAACTTCTCAATCTTCATTAGCATAGTTTATTGTGATGTCACCAGAAGCCTGCAATTAATTTATAGACTTGTAATTCATGGATTCACACATGTTATTCTTTATGACAGACACTCCAGGACCCTGATCCCACTTGCCTTCAGCTTTTGATTCTCCAGCAGAACTGGTGCTCCTCTCCCTTCATCTCTCTTTCTCTTATTTTTTTAATTGCTGGTAGTCTTCCAGACTGATAGAAAGCCTGATGCTTGGTTACTTTTATTTTTATAATGGTTCATTTTCATTATGTGCATATCCGGGTGTTGAGTTTCACATAAAACCAGATGTATTTAACAATTATAACTCATTCACCAACACCTTTCCGACAGTGAGAGAGGTGTGCCCTGTATTTTTTTTAAGGACACCACTAACATGAGTAATTCGCATAATTACTTTTGCAGAAATTATGCACTATTAAACACAGGCAAGATGCCACAAATAAGGACAACCTAACACCCCAAAGCAGACAGATGTAATATGTTAAGACTGGAAATATGTATGCATGTATATATAAAATGTCAAGCACTTTAAATATACATTCTATAAATATTTTATATATTCAATAAATGTCAAGCACTCCCATACTTGCTCTCTATGTGTTTTTTCTCAGTACTGAATATTTTAAAGGCATGCACCTTTAAATAAGGTGAGGTGGGTTGAAAAGGAAATAAAAACACATGATGTTTTCATATTCCTTCTAATTACATTGTGGCAATCTAAAAAGGCTTGAACAAATAGCAGACATTTTTTCTCCCAAACTTAAAATGTTTCACAGAAATACACTTTCTTCTTTTTCAGAAAATGCCTGTGAAATGTTGGAAAGTGGGAGTTTAGTGAGATTTTTCCAGAACAGCCTTGGACCATAGGATGTGTTTATTGTTGTACTTCTCCCTGGCTCCAGATGAGAGCCTTAAAATTCTATTTTCAGAAAAAGATATTTAAAATAACAACTCAGAAGGTCATGCTTACTCCACATCAGGATGAAAACACTGTTCTAAACAATCGTTATTTCATGTCAACCCAGCCCTATCAAAATGCCCAGTCACAGACTGAGGATACTTTATGCTAGATATTATACCACAAAAGGGTCGAAAAACTCCAAAAGGTTAATGGAGATCTAGAAAAGAAGATGTGCATGAGATTTAGGGAATCATATCAGTAAGTAGAATTAAAGCCTTTTGAGTAAAGGATTAGAACGGACCCAGTGCGCAATTCTATAGGCTCAGGAGGATTTTTTTTCCTGAGTGACATAACTTTAACTAAATACAAGGTGGGACCCTTTTTGCAGTGAAACAGGTTTGTATAAAAACATACACATAAGTTTAAAGTTCTTAGTACTACAGTAAATACACTTAGTGGGTGCTTAGTTACCAAGGCTGTGCCCAAGGAGGCAGCACATCAGTATCACATGCTCGAAGATTCAAAATGCAGTAACTTACCATGTTCCAGCAGATCCCACACACCTCTGGGAGAGGACAAGTACTTTGTTTTACTCAGTGCAAGAAAAAAGCAGATCTGAAGATTAAATTTAATGTGTATATTCCCATGAAGATCATGCCATAGCCCTGACCTTCACTTGGGAGAAGGTCCCTTAGATGAAGAGCGTGCCCTAAAGTCTGTCTTGTTCGCAGGTCCCTACTGAAGCAGGTTGTCATTCGCTGTCGTCTTTAAAATAACTCCTTGAAAGGCTGTGTAGGAATTCCACAATGCCTTGGGAAGCATGTGTGGTTCCGGGTCTCAAACACCGTATTTAGAAAAATAGGCTTTTCCCTCTAAGGGCTATAGCAGGCTGTATTTATTACCAAAAATGTCAAAGATTGTTTGTAATGAGCCTGTAGCAGAAGCTTGGGTACTAATTGAATGCTTGCCAGCAGAAATAGCTAGTGTAGGGAGCTGTGAGTTGGGATGACCTCCCTGTTTCTAGAAATACCTTTTCTAGGATGACAGCTGATCTTGTGACAAGAGGGAACAATTTAAACTTATAGAAATGTCAGCATTTCCTAATGTAAAGTGTCTTCTCTTTGCATGTTTGAATAAGAATTGTGTTTCTACTGACCCAAGAAAGATAACTGCTGTCAGCAAGTGCCCAACCTTGTCAGCCTTCTCAATGGGAAGACTTTCAATTGCATGGTCTTAAAGACTGGCTTTGTTGTCTCACAGAGTCAAATAGTTTTTAAAAATACCCCTTGTACTTATCACTGCTAACTTCCGCAAACCATGAATTTGGAATAATGCATCAAGTGAATGTACCAGGTTGTGCCTGCCTTAAGGGGAGTCAGGGCAGCCTAA
>JANRGW010050520.1:0-23573 GCA_024733675.1 Psilopsiagon aymara | reverse complement strand
AAACCATGAATTTGGAATAATGCATCAAGTGAATGTACCAGGTTGTGCCTGCCTTAAGGGGAGTCAGGGCAGCCTAACTCAAAGCCACTGGAGATCCTCCATATCTGAAATTGACAATAGAAGTGGATTTTTATATAAACATATCATTTTTCTACATTTATATATACATCTCATGTGTTTACGACTCTTTCCTGCTATATATGGCAATTCAGGAACTGTTTCTGAAGAAGTTGAAGAAATAACTCTTAACGGTGTTACAATGCATGACTCTTTGGAAAGAGGATGAGGCCCAAAATCCTAAAACTCCACTAACATGTCTTAAAAAAATAGATTATAAATACTATCTTTCTATCTCTTACTACAGCTCTGTATCCTTGTCTTACTCTGAATTCCACGCCTGAAAGGCAGAAAAAGAATTTGATCTGAATGTCTATCTCCTCAGATCAACCTTGAAGAAATAAAAGAAAAATTAAGGTGTTATTCTATATAAAACTTAATTCTTCACCTGAAGAAAGGTATTATTTGTCTTATTTAATGATTTAGATTGTTTGCATGCTTCTTTAGTTCTCAACAGGAAGGTCAGCTTATGCCATATACTGCAGAAAAGCAGAAGCTCATGATTCCCAAGAGGAAAAAAAACTGAGGCACCAAAAATTCAAATGATAAATCATCACATTTCCATAGGCATGAAAGAGGAAGAGATGAAGAGGCACTCCCGCAACCAGAGCTGGGCATTTGTGGTCAAAGCAGTCCCACCTAAGACATGCATCCCACTTTGTACTGAATGTATTAGAATGTACTTCAAACATCCTGATTCTCCAGTTCTGCAGCTAACCAAGATGTATCCTTGTCCCTCAGCATAACTTGGAGCAACCTTTAAACTTCCAAAACTGCCCATGGATTCAGACTTATCCACACAGCACAATACTGGGAGCTGAGCCGAGACTGGGGGGAAAAGACTAAGAAAGGGAAAAATCCTCAAGAAGAGAGAGGACAGAGAGCAGCATTTCCTTCCCACTTTGCATTTTCTAAGGTTATCTTTAGGCAACTGAAAGGATGCAAATCTTTCTACTCTAGCACTATATAAATAAAAAATAATCAAAATAGGAGCTTTTATTTTAATTGGCTATATTACTAAATGTACTTCTATTAATGAATGCACTGATGAAATGCTTAAGGAAGAATGCAATTTCAGTTTTATAAACCAAGATGGAGATTCTTCATCATGACATCCAGAAGAGACCGAAAAAGCAACGCTTAAAATTGCTTCCACTTCTGTTACCAAAGGAAGAAATCCTTCTGAAGTGCTTTGATGACCTGTGCTGTACTTGAAGAGCTAAAAGTCTTAATCTCATCTACATAAAAAAAATCATTTTTCTCATTTATTTCTAGGGTCCAGCTCCTCACCCCAGTGCAGAGGAAAAGAAGAGACCATTTATGTATGAAAAATTCATTATCATCTCTGTAATGGTTCAAATAGCAGCTATCATAGGAAAACTCAAATGAGAGAACTTTATTTGGGAATTTTTCAAAGGGGACAGGAGTGAAGCACAGGTTCACTGAAGGATCATACCTCCATGAAAATCAAGTAAAAAGAAAATATGAGGGAAAAAGCACTCTTTTAGTATTCTGCATCAACAAAGATTTTGTTTACACATCAGGAATCAAGTTAGAAATTCCTATTACAAAATATTAGCAGTTGCTGCTTTGTGTCATTTGCATTTTTCCTAAAAATTAGTTTAAAAAACTTGCTAAGGGCATAATGTGTGACCCATAATAAAATAATAAGAAGCCTCTTGAGATTTTTTGGTGGGAAGCTTGAATGGTCTGGGGGCTGATAACAATTCCCTCTTTGTTGCCCTCCTGGTAGCCAGGCCCTAATAAGTTCAGCAAGGTTGATAATGACCCTAAGATATCGCTGGGAGCTCCATCTCGCTGCTGCTGGGCTACTGCAGTGTCAGCATCGAGGAGCAGTTGAAGCAGTTAGACGTGTTCATCCTCATGGAAAAAGGCTATAAAGTATTGAAACCAGATCACTGGAGGACAAGTTGCAAGGTCTGTAACGCACGCACACACGCTCATCTACAAGTTTCTGTACAGTACACTCTGTATATTTTCTAGGTTTTACTCAATGTTGTTCATAGTCACTTTGTAGACCACTATATTCTACCACAACATAGAATATTTCAGGACTAATGTAAATGCCCATAAATTTCTGAGTTTATGGTCAAATTATGAGCATACATCTTTCGAATGAATCGTAACAGTAAACTGTTGTTTTAACGATATTCCTGAGAACTTAGGAAATTGGACTTCCCTGCCACCAGTAGAGGAGTTGGGCATGGAGAGAGGACCTTTTCCACATTAAAATATTGCTGCATGTGAGATCACCAAGGTAAAAACAACATAAAGCTAAAATAAACAATTTCCCTTGTTACAGGTAAAAATGTTGGTCTGGCTCCTGAATGGGTTTCCCTAGCTGGAGACCACAGAAGCAGGATGCTAATAAATGTTCCCTTTAAATAAGGCACCATTAATGGACAGCCTGGGAAGAGAAAACTAAGGTCACAGATATTTGTCAATTATAACTATCTGAAGATTTTATTTTATTGCTGCCTTTATGACTTACAGTACAGAAAACAGTTATTGACCACATACCATTCGCTCTGGGAACAAACGAGCATTTCATAATTGTGTATTGAGTCAAACTTTATCTTCAGACGCATTAACGTTTTTTCTGTCAACCTATGTATAACAGGAACACATACATCACCAAACAGGCTTTCTGAAGGCTAATATGACACCAACAATTAGCTAAATTTTGAGTAAATAACATGAAAGGGAAAATCAGGTTGTTAGAAAGTTGCAAGTACAGCTGCATTAACTCCATTAACTTCTTTATTTTTTAATGATATTTTGCCTATGTGTCTAAGGATAGCCTAAATAGGAATTCAGTTAATGAAAGAAGAAATCTCTGAAACACAATGTAAGGCCACAGATACTTTCTAAGGTCTCAGAAGGGACACTTGGTGGTTTTCTTCCTTAAATAAAAGCATCTAGATACTCCAAGTTAAGATAAGTATTTAGAGGCACTAACCTTCATCTGGCCAAGAAAACTGAAGAAAAATAAAATACGCAAGAATATTCTACAACTTTCCCTTCCTATGCATCTGTGCAAGGAGCAGCATTTGTGATTAGACAGAAAATAACTGTCGACCCTGGATGCTCCATGATCTCTCTCCTGTTTCCCATGGTAAGTTAAGGATCAGCGAAGGATCTTTTCCAGAGTGCTCTGCTGAGATTCTTGCTGACACCAGCATGCACCATGCTATTAGACTTGATAATTGCTACTGTAATGCTTTTCATTTTGGGATCTCAAAGCAATATGTAGACATTAAATAATTCACAAGCATTTTACACATAGATACACACACATAAAGTAAATGACTTGCTCAAGGTCATGTAACATATCAGTGACACATAATTAAAAGCCAGTGTAATTAATAGATTTCCCTGTGAGATTTCTGTGTATGCAAGACTCTCTTCCCTCTCTAGCTGGAACAGAGACGCTTCTTTGCAATGTGGATTTCCCAGGTCTACTATCTGGAGCAGAGTCTCCATCTCTATACAAGCCCCATGTTACGCAGAGGGGATCAGTTCTCGTTTTCAGGCGGGTCAGTTAAAGAGCCAGCACCACCCTGCTCCATACAGCTCTCCTCCTCCCCCAGCACTCCTCATTAAAGTTAAAAGCAACTGCTGTACCTGTGTCAGAAAGGAAAATTGGAGAAGCTGAAGACTGATAAAAATACAGTAGAAGCCAGAGGAACACAGTATGAGTTTATCACTTTTTCTGTAGAAATCCTGATCTCTGATAAAGACTTTTTGTGGGTTTTATTCATTTCATTCCTTTTCCACTTTTGCAATGCGATGATGGTGTGGAGGGACATTTTGTGGCTTTTCCTGTGGGGAGGGAGCAGTCCAAGAGGGAACATGGTGCTGGGCATGGCACAGCCGAAGCTCCCCTCCCATGAACCTTCACTTCTTGCCAGTGTCCCCTTCTTTTTTCCATGACATTCCAGGGATGAAAAACCCATCACAACAGACAAGGGAAATGAGACTTCAGTGAGAAAAAAATGCACGTCAGTGGGTAAAAAAGCTACCAGCCGTAATGCTAGTATTCATTATATTACTATTTATTATATTATCATGTTAGTATTAGTGCAGTTAAGTTGGGAGTTGTTCACAGAAGGTGTCTTTAGAAACTTATTCTGGCTGATGCTGTGTTTTTAACTCAGTAGTAAAATTTCCAAATAAAACTACCAGGAACTGAAGGTTTGCAGATGGCAGCTCATTGGATTCACTCAGTGACTCTACCAGGTCCATACGCAGGCAGAGCATGGGTATGTGCTTGCTCAAGCATCAAAAGAACAAGGAAACTCATCTTTTACCTATAAAGCCACCTCCATGCTTGAAAATACAACAAGAAGAATAATATCTATCTATCTATATATATATATATAAGAAAAGTATGGCATACCCTTTGTATATTCCTTTCTTTTATCCTATTATTCACAAAACTACTATCTCATTAGGAAAAATGTCATAAATTGACCATATTTCAATAACATTTGCACAACCATGCAAGCTGGTTTCTGAAACAACCTAGAAGTTACACCAAACTTTTAATCTACTTTAATTGCCTCATGTGTAGTTTACCTGGCAGAAGGAAATTCTGCCCTGAGAAATTCCAGTGTGAAACACTGACAAGAGATTGTCACTCTGCAAGCGGAAAATACTCAGAAAGTGTGCTGAAAAGGTATTTATTTTTGAGCTATTTATTCGTATGGCCTCAATCTTCATTTTTTCACACTGTCTTAAAAGAAAGGAAAATGAGAAACTGAGAAGCAAATAAATAAGACTATATATTACAGTAGTATATATGATATTGGACATGTTACTGCAGTCTGTTATGATGCTTACTATACTTTCAGACCCCTTTATGTACTTGGCAAGTTAATGGGTGGAATCTCCTGTCATTTATTCAAGCTAGTACATTAACTTTGAAATTACTCCATTCAAACAAAGTCATTAACACAGACTGAGGACAGATACTCAGAATGTGCATCCTTGGGAAAGAAAGATTTGAGCCGTACTCAAAGGGCATTACTAACTAAGCTGTGTAGAAACAGAGAATGAAGAAGTCATTGCCAAAACGTAATAAAACCTTCTAGTTCCATTTAAAAAAAAAAAAAGACAACCAACAAAAACCCCAAAACCAACAAACAAAGAACCAAAGCAAAATTAGATTTATTCTCTCCACATACATAAGGAAGTTAGGAACTGCAGGGTAGCCATGGTGTCCACTGTCAGGTTAGCAAGCTCAAACTAAAACATGCTAAATCCAACAAAAGTATGCTTCACTCTACAGGCTAACACTAGCTCCCATTTTAGATGTCTGGCCAGTGAGTGCAATGTAGCTCTCTGTCCATGCTAGCTTTTAAATAAATAAATAAACAGTCAAGTCATCTTTCTTGTAGAGATAAGGTGAACAGCTAGCAAGAGCTAGGTCTTAATGAAAGCATCTAAAAGCTCTTTTTAGGTAAAGCCTTAAAGCATGCATTAGGCAGTTTTATTTTGGTTTATTTGTTTAACAGTCCTACCTGCCAACTGAGTACAAAAAATGAGCTCAGAGGCAGAATATGAATTATGGAAAAGAGTGAGGATGCTTTCAGTGAAGCTGGCACAAACCTCCCTATCCTCCGGCTGCCCTGGCACAGGACGACCTTTGTTCTCAGCACTAAAAGTGAAGTGCACATAGATGAAAAGAGCTGGAAGCAGCTTCATTACACTCCCCTGCTTCTGCTCTGGGTGAGGCAGTTGCAATTTGATCAAAGAGAACAGAATCAACGAGTTCTAATTCGATTAGCAAGCAAAAATGTCAAATGATTTTTAAGTAATTCAAGGTCACAGAGAATAAAAGTGACTCATGTAGACATACACTGTTCACCAAAATATAAATCAGACATCTATTCTCTTAATAGCAGCTAAGTTGCCTGCTCCGGGAATGAAAAGCATAAGTCTCTGTTTTTCTTTAATTCACCTGTAAGCTGGACTGAAACAGCTGATGTCTCTCGTACCACATGCAGGGATGAAATAGGATGAAGAACTGCCTGTTCTGCAGGCATTGCCGTAGAGACCTTGCTACAGAGTCTTTCCCCTGTGTGCAACCACTGAATTAGAGGGCAAAAAACTTCAAATGACTTCAGTAAAACAGGAAAAAAGGCAGGACGGAGCCAATGTGTGTCCCACCTCCCAGCCTTGGGGAAACTCCACTTCTGAGCTGGCATCAGCCAAGCACCATGCCCATGGAGGATGCTATCTCCTGAAACACACTTGCACTGCTCAAATTGCAACCAGAAAAAGGGAATAACTGAAAACTGGGGAAGAGTGGGTTTAGAAGATACTGTGCTTCATTCAGTTGCCTCTCCAGGATAAGATACCTTATTTTTGTCAAAACTGATATAAATCAAGCAGTCTGTGTCTGCATAATGTCCGTTAGCTCACTGCTTCTGAATCTCAATGATGTTAACATATGACAAACTGCACAAATGCAGCTTGAACGGGCTCAGATGGTTGAATTACAGTCAGCTGCCATCACAGGCAGTTCAGTTCTTGCAACTGCCTTAACCTTTGATGCAAAAGTAATAATAGTTTAATTGCTATGACACATTTTTCCTGTGATACTAATGGGGTTTGCAATACCCAAGTGAAGGAGATTGACAACTCACTGTCACTTTACCAATGGGAAAATGAGAACATGTGGAGCAGACTTATCAGGAGGGTATGTTACGATGATCTAGTCCTAGCTAATGTATAAATCAGACAGGACTTCCCTGAATTAATCACCTTTTGATTTACCGTGTATATTTTAGGAAACTCATTTATTTTCTCCCAGAGATACAAAATACACCACAAAGCTTGGAACATTGTTCTACTGATTAATTATTCTCTTTTAAGAAAAAAGTATTATCTTACTTCAAATATACCCTTATCCTTTCTCAGCAGTGGATGTTCCCCATATCTTTGTCAGGTAGGCTGTAAGGTTCCATTATTATATTTCTGTTCATTGTACAGATAGCAACAGACCATGATCAAACCACTCTGTAACCTTCTCTGACAATTTAAATAAATAAAAGAGTGTCTTTCATCCTAAGTGTATTTTCCAGTTCTTAAACCAATCTTGTGGTTCACCCTGAATGCCTTTATCACTTCTGTAATTTTCTTCTTGAATTAAGGATGAAATTATTCAGCATGATTTTTCCCAAAGATTGGCACAGAGGTTCTAGTCTTACTCAAGGATCACATTTCCATCAGTCCTTCAAATCACATCAACAGCTTGGTCTGCCACATTGTGCTGGGTGGGATGTTAAGCTGCTCAGCAGACTTGACCTTCAAGACTTTCCCTATCTGCATTTCCCAGCACAGCCTGCAGTCTGTCCAGCTGGCCTCTTTAATTTAGAGGACACATCCACATATGTAACATTTGCTTGTACTGAGCTGCCATAATTACTTTGGATCAATCAGTGCCATGTTTTGTTCATTAATTCGTGATCTCACAAAATAACATGTCTGTGCTTGTGTTACCTATAAAGTTTGACAACACTTTGTTCTCTTCCAGGTCACAGGTCAAAATATCAGAAAAAATACTTTAATCTGATGTGGAGCCCACAGCCACTAAGGCATCCTCTTGGCCTTTTCAAACCTCAGCACACAAGCAGCTCCCCTCCAGGCTTCCACAATTTCCTACTATTTCAAGAATTACTAAGAGAGGAACATTCATAATTTAGACACTTCATCAACCAGTTATTTTAAAGTTCTGGAATAAAATATATTTAGACAAGCTAATTTAAAATTTTACATTTGAAGATGTCTATTTTAGGTGGCACTTTCAGAATTTCTTGTTCTACCAATTAACTCTTAATGAAGCTCCCTTGATTCAATGCTATGTTCTGGGTAAATCACCCACCTTTTCCTCAGATTGCATGGAATATTTACAGATTAATGACTTTACAATAATGCTGCTGTGTATGAAAATACAGTCCAACAAAATACAGATCTGAGAAAATACTAGAGCTGTAGGAGGATAAACTACCTCTTGAGAGGGTCGTGGGTCCAGGTTAGTGCTGCTGCAAGCTCTCACCTGGACAGGAGAGTGAGCCAGTAAGAGCACGCTGGTCCCATGTTCCTTCCAGACATGGCAGCTTGCTATGGGTCATCCACATGATGCTCCAGTAACACTTAACCCCACTGTTTACGGTGCTCTCCAGCTTGCAGCACAAATCTCTTCTGCTGCAAAATCCTGGATATTTTGAAAGAAGAACGGCTTTAATAAAGTCCCTAAGTATGTATTGCATTTTCCTCCTAACTGATTGGCCTCTGAATTTTCTTTCATTTCATGAATTTGAAACAATCTAAGCATCGAGTGTATATTGTGTATCTACAGGCTTTATTGTCCACATAGAGATTTCAGAGCTAATGTATTTTCAAGTTCAGGAAGGTATTATCTGTTTCCAGGCCTTGGGTAGGCTCAGGACCAAGAATTTCATTATGACCTCTCCTAGGTGCCTAAGTAAATGTAGCAGAAGCTATGATACCCTCTGTTTGCCTTTGGAAATTGTCAAAACCACAGTGCAGGACCGCTCTGTATCCTTTGAAGGGCTGATTTTGTGCTGGGAGCAGTAAGATGAGAATCGCCATTCCATTATCCCAGCCAAAAGAAGGACACTGGGAAAGAGATGGCATAGCTTGGAGAGAACAAGGCAGAGGAAGGACCAAAGAGTTCCTCCAAGGATGTCCATCTTCCTCTCCATCATTCCTCTGGAGCTCTATACAGAGTTGTAACTCATACCCCATCGAGATAACAAGTTAATGTTCGTTACTTGGCATGAAGTGCCCAAGCACTGGCATATTTTCCAACCAGTTTTCCTCTCCCAGAAATGAGCTGATGTCAAAATACATAGGTGGATGAGGTATTCAAAAACCACATAAACCCCCTTGGGTGAATTCAGGACTACAGCAGGCATGAAGCATTGAAACAACAATAAAATTAAAATAAACTCCTCTGGTTTTACTGTGAAGCCAACAGATTACTACTTGCCCAATTCAATTTGGCATACATATACGTATGTAGGTGTGTTATGAATTTCTACAGATGAAACTACTCTTAAAATATACACATGTGTATATGTGTATATACACGTATAAGTATGTACTTCCTCAGCTCACAGTTATACTTCACATATTGTTTACGTGAAACCGAAAGTGACTCAAAAAATACAGCTCATTTCATTATCGCTACTGCCTAATATTTTCCTGACAGTTATCTGAGTTATCTGTCTTTTCCTGTGTGACCTACCTCAATGCACTGTAGCACAGCTACATCAACAGACACAATAATAAGCCGTGTCACAGCTTTCACATCTTGGTTGAAAATCACAGTCTGGCATTTCTAAAATGTTTTCAAATTTTATCTCACTGTTCTTGGCTATTTTGACTCCTTATTTTCTCCTAATACAATCTCTGCAATTTTCGGCAAATGATTGCATCAGGAAATAATTAGTCAATTACAGCCTACTGCACTTGCAACTTGGCTTTTTATTGTGGCTCTAAAAGACCTCAGTGCTCCAACAAGCCACAGGAAGTCCTTATATTTACCAGATAGGCTGGAATTTGTCTCCCTGTGTGAAACCACCTTGCAGTTGAAGAGCCAGAAGAGGCATTCATTTAGAGCAGAAGTGGACATTCTGCAACCTTGAGTAGCCATCAGAGCAGGTGCTGGCTCATCAGAGAGTGGTGGATCTTCATGGAGATAGAATCATAGAATAGTTAGGGTTGGAATGGCCCTTATGATCATCAAATTCCAACTCCCTTGCCATGGGCATCACCCAAAGCATCATGGAAAACTGTAACAGAGCACGAAGGCTTCTGAGCAGCCGCTCCCTATGCACCCATGGGGAACCTCTCCACCTCTGTCAGATGCCTGCTAACCCACTTGTAGAGCTTCATTTCCATTAACATTGCTGAAGCAACTGAAGTAAAACAAGTGTTTTGCTGAATTCGGGTCACATTGCCGAATTTCAGTCTCTATCAGCAACTCTTCACTGAATTACTAAACCAATCCTCTACCACACTAGTGGAAGTACTGGATTGCTGGGAGTGCAGCCTCTGTTTAATTAAAAATTAAAACTGAAGCCATCACCATTACTGGTGATGATTAAAGTACCTGCAGCACCTTTTTCTACACAGACAACATTAACTTTAAAATCCTGACTGAGTATCAGCAGGAGAAATTAAACTTGTCCACATATATATCTCATTCCTTCAGATAAAATATTTACAAGCCTTAGTGCCCATTGCATTACCAGTTTTACAGCTCCTGTATTCTCAGCAGTTTACAGAAGAAATAAAAGCTACAATCTATAACCCTAAGGTGCTACCAGTATGGTCCCAAACCTGCAGGCTCTGATTGCATTACTAGGATTAGTGTTTACTATTTCAAGTGATGCTCTTGACCCCTGTTTGATACCAGATATTTCATCTCCTCCATTCAAACAGCCCACTGATTCATGGACTGTAGGCAAAATTCATATAGGATTATTTCCTATATAAAGGAAATAGCGTTATATAAAGGAAACAATTATATGTAGATATGAAATAGAGAACTAAAATATGGCTATTTATTTTCTTGAAGGTTTGCACAGAATCTAAGAAGGATACATAAGCTCTCTGCTTAGCAACAAATTTCATTTAAAGATGATGTTAATTGTTTTCACAGGAAAAGTTTACCTTTAAAATAGGACTGGAAAGAGGTTCTGGGTCTCTTCTCCCATCTGCCATGTAATTGCTCATACCTTAATATATGCATAAGACCAAATTTTCATCTACTTTAAGCACTCAGCTGCTGGGATGTGATACCAATCACTCTGACAGCTGTCACTCCTCTCATCACCACCTAACACATTTAGCTGTGGAGGGGAAAGCCAGGCTAGCACACAAATAAAAAAGTTTATATTGCAACAAAGAATTTAAAGATTTGCTCTGGAAAGTCTCAGGAAAATTACAGATTTAAAAGTGTAGATAAGAAAAATATAAAAGCTGATAGAAATAACGGTATAAAACCAGGTTGAGTTTCAAGCAACTGTATGTATCAATCAAAATGCACTGCACTTCAGCGGATGCAAGGAACACAATTTATCAATTTATGAAATGAGTTTTGATTCTTACTCAAGTGTCTTATTTACCAAGGCAAGAAAACACACTAATTTCACAACTTGTACCCAAGTCTCTTACCATATGGACTGCTTTGCTGAAGACCTATCACTCCCTGAAATACCATCACAATGAAGAATTCTGCACAAAGCAAACAGAACATAAAACCTCTGCCTCTGCTGAGTAGGCACAAGCCTGCAGGAAACCTTAATGGCAAAAAGACTTGCATTTAAAACTCTTGTTTTAAATACATGCTTTCTGAAAATAGATCATAGAAGCAGCCAGTGGTCAGCGTGGAGAGGGGAAAAAAAAAAGAGTCATGCAATGAAAGCAAATCAGTGTGAAAAGAGAAAGTCTGTATCATACAATTAACACAAAAATTGCACAATTCTGGCAACCATATCAGGCTCACCTGGGCAAACCCACTAAGGGGGTAATGTAATAAACCCGCTTTGGGTTTATTCATGTTTTTTCTTTTCATATTCCTACTTTTTCCTTTTAATGTTTACTTCCATCAGGAGTTATTGTCTTATTGAGAGGTAATGTATATATACTTGGCAGGGAGCTAAGGTTTCACTCCTATGTGTTCACTTTCTGCCTACTAAGAAAATGGACTGCTACAGTAAAGTCATCCTCAGCATCACTTCCCTCGAATAGATATTGAAAATCAAGTAAAAGCTTCAAAGCTGGGATAAACTTGTTTTAATACTACTCCTGAAAGCATGACTCAGCTCACCATGTAAGCCATGGCTCTGTTTCCTCTGGGAGATAACATTATCACGCCTGCAGTGAGGGAATTTGCAACACAGTTTTGTGAAATAGCACATGGCTGATTGATTTGCATTCTGTCCTTTAATAGGTCTTTAGTACCCCCCCAAAAAAATCACTATCCACACTCCTAGAGATGCCTGAGCTACTGAAAAAATATGTTTCTTCTTGGGCAAAACACACATACAGAAAAATATGACCCCTGTATTTTCTCCTGTCTGAAGTTAACAGAACAAGATGTCCAGTACTTTCTAACAAATACCTTTTAAGGCCTTAATGCAGAGTTGAAAACCAGGTCTGAAAGAATCTTGCAAGTAAGTTTATATAATTTTTGCTACTTTATTAAATGAACCCTCCTTTAGTTCTTTTCTCCTGCCTTTTTAAGTCTTCTTTTTGCTTTTCCTTTTTTTTTTTTTTTTTAAGAAGACAGAATCCTTTTAAAAGAACTTACAGAATAATGTAAAAATACATTGAAGGCCAAAAACCTTGGTGAAAAAAATCCTGAGAAGCTTTTTCATTGAAAATTAAGAGCAGAGATGAAGGAAAAAATAAAACATCTGACATTTCCCGCAAAGCTTTACAGGTATCTGAGGAAATCTGTCATTTGCCTGGAACATGAACAGATTGGGTTAGAAGAGAAGCAGATATGAGCTCATGTCCAAACCTCAGGCTGCGCTTCCCTTGAGGCTTTAATAAAGTTTGAAAAATATTTCATTGTTGATAGGCAGCCATGAAAATCTGCTATCCTCTCTCTTCCGCATCTTAAGTATTTTGGTTTAGCACATGTTTAATTTTAAAGTATCTTCACAATGGCTTACTGCATCAGAATTAGGAACCCTTTAAAAAAGTATTACACAAAGCTCCTTCAAGCATCCCCCTGCTCTGGCATGAGGTCCTTTATGGGCTGCAGTGGGATATCTGCTCCACCATGGACCTCTATGGGCTGCAGGGGGATATCTGCTCCACCATGGACCTCTATGGGCTGCAGGGGGATATCTGCTCCACCACGGACCTCCGTGGGCTGCAGGGGGATACCTGCTCCATCATGGACCTCCATGCACTGCAGGCGGATATCCTGCCTCACCATGGTCTGCACTACAGGCTGCAAAGGAATCTCTTCTTGAGCACCTGGAGCATCTCCTATCCCTCCCTATTCACCAATCTTGCTATATGCAAGGCTGTTCCTTTTATACATTCTCACTCCTCTCTTCCAGATGCAGTTACTGTGGCTTTTTCTCCTTTAATAATTTGTCCCAAAGGCACTACCTCTGATATCTCTCATCTTTGGCCAATGCCAGGTCAATCATGGAGCTGGCTGGCACCAGCTCCATCAGACATAGGGGAAGTTTCTAGCAGCTCCTTGCAGAAGTCACCTACTGCCAAAACCTTGCCATACAAACCCAGTACAACATTCCCTTCTGCTAATGGATCCCTGTAACTTTTTGACATTTTACTCTATCAAAAGACTAAAATTATGGTCTCGAAGATTTACCTATTACAGTCACATTTACCCTGTATTTTGGTTCATTGCCTCCAGACTTATTTCACATTTGTCTATATTACACTGTATGTTTTCATGTAATTTTCCCAATAAACGTGAAGCCTAAAACCTTCTAAATGTGGTTGCACTATTTCTCATTAAATCCAAAATTGAAATTGATGACAAAATGGGTTCCAAACCGGAGTGGAGAACATTAGAAGCCAGAAAAATCTTCTGTATGTACGTAAGACCATAATTTAGTCTCATTAGTCCAAATTTGTTATAATCAAATCTTTAATTACTTCTCTTTCCATCCATTTTATTTAGTATATGCAATTATATATACATATATTAAAAGTATACATACAAATTCCCATGTAAATAACTTACTTCCATGATCTTTTCATCTAGAATTACTACTTACAGTTTGTAATATGCTAGCATTTTATCCACAATGTCCAATTTTACCACGACTTAGTACCACAACTCTGAACCTAACCTCAGAAATTTAGTCCTTTGGCTACATGGTGAACTTACTAAATGGGTTTGAAAGACTCGTAACATTCATTGCCTTGCTCTGGCCTACCAGAAGAGAATATAACAAGAAATCAAGAGGCTACTAGGTGCCGCCAGAGTTAACTTCTACTGATTGGCCCTAGTCATGTTTTGTCCTGTCATTGTGACTTACACCTTTTTGTTATGCAAATTTTAGCACTACATACATAGAAATAAAAAACTTTCATTTTTATATATGGAGATTATTTTTCAGAATCAGAACTGATGCTATCCAAGAAATTCTAAAGCCTAAGCAGTACTTCAATAGTCAGTTTCCAACCACTTGGACCCAGGTTAACATTCCTTGAAAATTCAGGTGGCTTTTGGAGAGCATATAGAGCAACACTTGCCCTGGCTTGACAGCACTCTGTTTGGTCTGCAAGGGGATAAAGCTAACCAACCTTAAGTTAATGAGTTGCCTCTACTTTTCAATTTATCTTACATTTCAAGGTTTTTGTCTTACCTTTTCAAACATATATCCTCTTCCAGATTTATTTTTTTTCTTTTTTTTAAGAATACATTAAAATGCTAAAATGCTACTGGAAGTTCCAAAAGATAACCTTCCCCCCTTGGTCACTTGAGCATTTGGTCTCATCATTAGACCAGAACAATAAGGCCCCTTATTTTCAATTTAAATCCTCCATCTGCCAATCCCAGGTAGAAAACATGAAATGGTAGATAAGACTGCTTTTTCTAATCAGACTCAACAGACTACGTCTTTTCAATTCAAGAGTAAAAATACTGGAAATATTTCACTCTCATTGTTACTTCAAGCAAAAGAAAAGAAAGACATGGAGAAAAGCCTTTAAGACTGCTTTGCCTTCTTTTTACCCTGGGAATTTTATGTAAAATAATAATACTTATTAGATTTTAATTGTATTTGCATAAATTCAGGATATAGGTAGAGAAAAAAGAAGCACCAGCCTGATCAAATATTTGTCCAGGAAAATGTGGTTTAGGCAATCATTAAAAGACATGCACCATCTGATCCTCATTCACAGGAACACTGAATGTTCAGCACTCACATTGTTTGAAAGAAATTTCTTTTGACACTGGTAGATTGCAATGACTAGCAGACACAATGCTAAAGAGAATACTGCTTACAGTTTTGTATTTATGTAAAATTCCTATTTTAATAATCTCTTGTACTTTTTCCCTAACATATATCTCAATAATCTTACTCCTTGCGTTGTAAGTTCAATCACCAAAGAATGCAATTTCTCACAGCATATGTGGAATAACTGCTGGGCATGTAGGCTGCAGCATGTTTGACCATAAGCAGGTCAGCATCCCTTAAGTCAGAGGGAATACGTGACCTTTAATATGCAATTTGCCCTTCAAGATCTCATCAGAGAAGCACACACATTTTCAGAGTGCAAACATTCAAATGTGTTTATATTCTGACAGAGAAATGCTGACTTTTAAATAGCCTGTAGCCAATTTCAGGCAATCTCCTGCCTCTTCCAGCTCTCCGATTAACACATTTGGGTTGTCCTAATCCAGAGTATCCTTAAGCAGATGGCAACACTCCACCTTACCTACTCTGTAAGATCTGCTTTCACAAATGACAGCTTTACAAAAATCATTTCATTTGCACGCATCACAGCAGTTTCTCAAATGATACTGAATGGGAAAGCCAAGAAGAAAATCTGCATCTCCAGTTACGACTGTATAAATGAAGGACAACATACTCATCTCCATTGGGATGGCACTTCAAGCACAGGAAATTGCAATAGAAAATTAAAATATGTGAGTTATAGGATAGGAATCTTTTCTTGCAGAGGAGAATAGGAGCAAAGATCTCTACATTTTTAAATACTGTGGGAAACAGCTGGATATTAAATTGCTCTCACCTTTTCAGGCCATTCCATGAGTAAAAATTTTTATACTGAATATGGAATACCTAGAGCAAACTTCAGGTGAATGAAGAGACTCACAATCTTTTCAATGATTGTGGTAACTCAAAAGTATGTCAGCCAGATATTCACATGAATATTTTTTCCTGGTTGACAGACACTGGTAAGCATGCTCACCCCTAGGTTTCAAAATACCCAGGTTATGTTTAAGAATCCATCTTTTATAGTTAAAAGTATGTATTTAGGTATTTCAGCATATTTAGCAACCTGAGTTCTACTCTAAACTCTTGAGGACCTTTATAAACACTGTGATGATTTTGTTTCAGGGAGTGTCCTGCTCAATGCATCTTTACCCCCCCAGATGAATATTGCAGATCCACTCAACAGAGTATCCAACATGCAGGTCAGAAAAAGCATTGGGGAATCTCGCAAATCCGTATCAATTGTCTTTGAGATTTTCAAGATAAAGAGAGGAAGAAACCATTTATACCTTTCTGCTAGCAAGCAAAAGGTTATCGTTTGACCTTTTGGAAGTCATTGTTTTCATCAAACAGAAACTGTATTTACAGTGGCTGCAAGACCCCTGAGAACCATGACTCTGACTCACTAAGGTTTTGTAGGCTGCAAAGAGACGAAAGCTGCAACTAGCCAGCCTAAAAACCCCTGACATGACATTTAACTACTGTATGTCTGGGATCTGCAGGAGAAGCAGCATCCCTCACAGCAGGCACTACTGACGCTTATGGAAAACCACATTTATTTGGGAGCGTGAACACAGCATGCAATGCAAGAGGAGACAGCATGGTCTCAGGTTAATTAGTTTCTCCATGTTCCTGCTGCCTATTTTAGGAAAGGTATTATACAGTTTGCTGCTGCTATCAGATCTGTAACCCTACGAGAAGCACTTAAACACTTTACCACTGAAGTTAAAATTGGATGCCTGGACTTCAGCTAGCAGGGCTCCTCTTGAGCTGAGCTGGGGAACCTGGCTGCTCACCTATGTTCAAGTAGTTAATGCTCAGTTCCAAACATGCCATCCATCACTCAAGACATGCTGCCTTTTGCTCTGCCCTCAGGTTTCTCCGCATTCAGCCATAACTGCTGAACAATCCCACTGCAGAACTCACTGATAAATATAACCGAAGGATCAGAATCAAAATTACAGTTTGAATCTTGCCCATCTTGATGCGTTCATCAACACGATGGTTGCAATTACTGGGGAATCCATAGTTTTGCTCTTCTGAAATTCACTTTATTGAGCATTTGTATCTTCAGTTTGTACATATTGATTATTTTTGTTATAAAGTGATTTCAAAATACATGTTGTGATGGTGCTATAAAATCAAAGCACAATATTAGTCTTGTTAATGCCCACAGTCCAAAAAATAGGCAGCTCCCTAATACTTTCAACTTCAATATTTTGACATTCTTCAATACAATACGTATCAAAAAGCTATGAATATTGGAGAAATAAATATTTCCAGCCCCAACTTAACAGAGTGCACGCTAAAAAATAAGTCTAGTGGGTTCTAGCTCTGCAGAACACTATCTGTAAAACTGAAGCTTTGGATTAGGACATCACCGTGTGTGGAAAAATAATGTGAGGTGCCTGAAACAAGCAGGACTATTACTACAATAACTACAAATACAACTGCCCACACCTTTTAAGTGTCAAATTAGAGGTTTTTTTCTCTACTGCTGTGTAGTGACCACCCTTCCCAACAACTGTTTTTAAAGTCTTAGCACTCCTAAGTCCAGGTCAGGAATATTTTTCCTTTCTTCTTCTAAATTGTGACTATATATCCCACCTTCATAGCTTGTCTTGTTCAACAGAGCTACTCACATAATATTACGACACTTTTCTGTGTGAGTATAAGGCTCACAATCTGGTTATTAATTTGAAACAAGTTTGCACATTCATTTATTATATTAGTACTTTGCTCTTTTATGGCATTTTTCCATTTAAGAATCACAAAGTACTTTTCAAAAAACTAATAAATTAAATCTCACTGTGCTCCTCTGAGATAGCTATTATTAACCACATTACACGCAAGAGGGAAAAAAACCTTACAGAAATGCTAAATGTAATGCCAAATTACTCGAGGTCAGATAAGAAGTCAGTAAGAGAGCTCAAAATGAATAGGAAATTTTAGCTCATACTTTTGACAATTCCTCTCAAAAGTAACAAGTAGATCCCAAAGAAACCAAAATACATTAAAGTAAATTCTGCAACTTTTAATGAATCAGTTGGGATTTTACTTACATACAAGGGAATGCCAAAGACTAAGATCAGCCAAAGCTTTACTAAGATCAGGATTGGTATTTCCTTAAGGACAGTACAGCCTGAGAAAGAAACAAGTGGGGTTTTAGTTTTAGACACAAGGAGGGATCCATGCTAGTGGAAGCTGTACTGTTAAAATCAACAGTTATGGAGTAGTAACCACAGCTAAAATTAACAGTTCTGGGGCAATGGCATAGTGGCAGCAATGTGTGCCAAACACTGCTGTCCTCTAGGAGTCAGGATTCTGTTACAATGGAAGTGCTTCATAATTAAATATGTTGGGGTGTGTCCCATGGACTCATGATGAGGATGTGAAAATCCACATTAATCTCCTGTAGTAACTTCAGATTTTAATAAACTCAGGATCTTCTGTGTATTTTATATATGTATATAAAATAAATGCACACCCACGTCTCTCAAATACAATTACATTAAGTACCACTTGAGCAATGTGCTTTGCTCAAGCTTCTAGCAAGTAGATGCTGGGACTAAATGCAGAAAGGCTGTTCTTTAAACCTAGCAGAACAAAGCCAAACAAAACCCACCAGCTTTCCAACTTTCTGTGAGTAAAATATCCCTAACTTTTACTAGAGCAGTTACCTCTTATCATGCTTCCTGCCGATCTTTAAAGGTATGAGAGGGCCAGAGCAGCACTCTAAGCCTTAACAAGTCAATGCACCCCTATCTATGGGAAAAAAGGAAGTTGTTAACTCAAAATAATGTTGATAGAGGAGGATTGCTGATAAAATCAGCAAGTAGAATCCAAGATGTCACTCCCCTATGATTAAAAACCCAGCTAAACAATTCACCTAAAATAAGATTATAATTTGGGCTACCATACTTTAAATGTAATGGAAAGATAAATAGAAAAAAGCCCATAATCCAAATATTTTGATGGCTAGTCTTACTTCCAATAAAAAAAAAATAGCACATTATGCAAATAACCCCTCTAACAGTAAGACGAAGCCTATAATTTGGGACAACAGAAAAAAACTAAGAGTTGGTTACCTGAAATTTGAAATTGTTCAGAAGGATTTACCTCATGGAGTTTTTCATTGGATAAATATCATAATCCACTATAGACTCCACAGAAAGCTACTAGTAAAGCCAGAAATTAGTAAAAACATATCTCGTGCATAGTAAACAGACTGCTTTACACAGTGAGGAAGTAGCTAACATCTACCCTTTAGCCCAAAATGCCCCATTCAGTCAATGATAAGTGTAATAAAAACAGGGTTTCATCTAATTTTTCTAGAGTTGGATAATCCAGATATTTCAAACGAGATCAGCCAAAGGTGTATCTCAGTCAACCAGAGATGCTGGTCTAGTGGAAGTTGTCCCGGCCTGTGGCAGGGGTTTGAACTGGATGAGCTTTAAGGTCCATTTCAACCTGAACCATGATTCTACGATTCTGTGTTTCTCATCTGATAAACAGGAAGCAAATCTTACTGTTTATTAGTGTTTTCATGTGAACATTTCCTAAATACTCCAGTGGTACTTATTAAATAAATTCCCCTCTGAGAAGGAAACGACATACAGACAACATGTTTCAAAGGCTTGCATCATGACAGATGTTTGCAGATGCAGAGCTCTTTATACTACTTTCAAACCAAAGATAACCTAAAGGTAGAGAGCAGACTTTGTCCTCTTCAGGAATCTGCTAGTAAGGTTCCATGGGATATAACCCTAGTGGGCAGGGGACCCAAGAACATTGGTTGATGTTCAAGAATCACCTGCTGCATGCTCAGGAGCGATAGGTCTCGACTAGAAGGAAACGTAGCAGGAGGGCCAGGAGACCTCCCTAAATGGATAAGGAGCTGCTGAGGAAACTTCAAAGGGAAAAAGAGGCTTATAAAAGGTGGAAGCAAGGACAGGCAGCCTGGTATACAGGGATGTTGTAAGAGAAGCTAGGGACCAGGTTAGGAAAGCTAAGGCACATTTAGAATTAAACTTGGCTAGGGATATTAAAGATAACAGGAAGGGATTCTATGGGAATGTAGCGAATAAAAGACAGGTTAGGGACAGCATGGGCCCCACCAGAAGCTATCAGGAGAACTGGCTACCCTGGATTTGGAGAAGGCTGAGGTTCTCAATGACTTCTTTGCCTAGGTCTTCACTGGCAAATGCTCTAAAGGCACCAAAGGGAGTGTGAGAATGAAGACCCTGGGCCCACTGTAGGAGAGGATCTGGTTCGAGACCATCTGGAGAACCTGAACATATACAGGTCCATGGGACCTGATGAAATCCATCCATGGGTCCTGAAGGAGCTGCAGATGAAGTTGCTAAGCCACTGTCCATCATATTTGAAAAATCATGGCAGTCAGGTAAAGATCCTGAAAAGAGGAAAAGGGGAAATATAACCCCCATTTTCAAGAAGGGAAATGGATGACTCAGGGAACTACAGAGCAGTCAGCCTCACCTCTGTGCCTGGCAAAATCTTGGAGTAGATTCCCCTGGAAGGCATGCTAAGGCACATGAAAAAGAAGGTGCTTGGTGACAGTCAGCATGGCTTCACTCAGGGGAAATCCTACCAGACCTATTTGGTGGTCTTCTATGATGTGGGTACAAAACTGAAGGAGAGGGGTAGATCAGTTGATGTCATCTGCCTGGACTTGTGCAAAGCCTTCAACACTGTCCCAGAAGACCTCCTTGTCTCTAAATTGGAGAGACATCAATTTGATAGGTGGACCAATAGGTGGATAAAGAACCAGGTGGCCACATGCAAAGAGTTGTGGTCAATGGCTCAGTGCCCAGCTGGCAAGCAGTAATGAGTGGTGAAACTCAGGGACCGGTCTTGTTCAACATCTTTGTCAGTGACATGGACAGTGGGATTGAGTGCACCATCAGCAAGTTTGCCAATGACACCAAGCTGGGTGGTTTGGTTGATACGCTGGAGGGAAGGAATGCCATCCAAAGGGACCTTGACAAGTTTGTGAGGCAGGCTGATGCCAACCCGATGAAGTTTAACCACGACAAGTGCAAGGTCCTATACCTGGGTTGGAGCAATCCGAGGCACAGCTCCAGGATAGGCAGAGAAGGGGTTCAGAGCAGCCCTGCAGAGAAGGACTTGGGGTGTTGGCTGATGGTGATACCCTAAGTATTCTATGATTCTGAATGAAGTGGTGCAGAATTAGCTTCACACCCTCCTTTGCACATCGAGATTCTGCATTTGTTTGTAACATACTTAAGCACGGTCTGTAACTGAATATGAATGGATGCAGAAGTTGCCATGAAGAGACTAGAATGACATGCTAGCCAGGCAACTTGAGATAAGATGACATCTAGAGGAGAAGAAATTATGAATAATCCTTTGGAGGAAGAAGAGGAGGAGAGATGAAGTATTTGTTTTGGTCTGATAAGCTACCCCAGTAGCAAAGAACGGGTACAGATGAGACAGAGTGGGCCATCCCTCAGCCACATTCATTGTTTCTCATTTTCATCGGTGACAGGACATATGTGGTCAACAAGAGTCTGTATTGAAATAATAATTAAAACACAGCAAATGGTTCAAAACATCATCCTCTTATAAATTAAAAGAAACAAACAGTTGTCAGAACAGATCTGGTTGTTCACCCCAGGAAAATATAGGCCTTCCAACCGCTTACAGGAGGGCTGTATTCCCAAGGAAATCTCACTTTGTGAAGATCTGCCAAGTGTCTGCACTCACAGCCCAGGTGTCCCCTCCCTGTCTTGCCTCCAGTCAATGGCATTCAATGGGGTTTTTTTCTAAAAGGTATTTCCTACCTGTGGCAGTTTGTTCCACTGCAAGAAGAAGAAAACATCAAGATATCAGAAGCCATTGCTGAACTTAAAGAAATCATGCTTTCATGAACCAAGAATCACAATTTCAGGTGAGAGACAAGCAGCATGGGCAAATAAATGTGAAAAACAACATCAGGTTTCATCCAGATTTGTCAAGTCTAAAAATAATAAACAAATAAATAAATAAATTAAAAAATAACAAGAAGAGAATATTGAACATGAAATATGTATTGTTTCTAAATAGAATATTTATTGAAGATTTTTCAGGGGAGCAAACAGTTCTGTAAGTGACAAGTTATTAGCTTTCTGAAAATTATTTTATAAAGTCAAATCAAATCATTGAAACACCTTCAATCCACCAATTTATTTACATTAAATGCACGATGTTGTTTTTCATGCTATGATACTAGCCTTTAGAGGAAGCCTTTTCAAAATATCTTGCAGTGCAGTTTATTCATACCAGTGACACTTTTACTGTCATTTAATATATGAAATCTAGCCTCTTAATATATTTATCCTGCTTCACCAGAGTTACTACATCTTTAAAGCCGCACAGAGTGGTTTTAGGTTTTTATTTTTTAGACAGTGAAAAAAAGCATGAGGAAAATCAAAATATGTTTCATTGATACTCTTTTAAAAGGTTATTCTGAAAGACAGCAGGGTGGTCTGATCCTCTGACTGGAGGCTCACAGAAGCCTTGATATCCCATGTGACTGCAGTGCCTTCCTCCCTCTGAGACGTCAGGTGATGCACTTGAGTTCAGAGGTCTCAAAAAGCCACACTGTGAGCTCTTAGTACACCATGACGGCTAAAAGAAATAAATGAAAGCCTTGGATGTTTAAAAAGAAGAATATCAAGGAGAAAAAAAAGAGTCTGATCTTGCCTGACTATGGCGCCATTCTGAGACTGCTACTATAGAAGCATGCCTAGCTCTGGTACCCACTTCAAGGGATATTTGAGATACCAGACTGAGGGAGCACAAAAGAAGGCAATAAAAATGATCTGGGAGCTGCGGATTGTGAGACTTCACATGCTTAATGTCTTCAGCTGATTGAAAATCCTGAGAGGTGACTACATCACTGTGAAGAGGGACTGTATTTAAAAGACTTGTCTTGCTCAGAAGACTGATAACACTTCACTTATCTTAAACAACTGACTGACATTTTTTACATCATTTGAAAAAGGTCTGTACTTGTAGGATGCTATTACAGGCTATTTATTTGGATACTGCTAAAGAAGGCACATGACCAGTTTTGCTCATGTGCTGTGTGGTTCCACGCTGAGCAGAGACCAGGTCTGGGCTGCCCTTCCACCCATGAACCAGCTAAGCCGCTGCATTTTGATTTATGTCAAAAGAAGCTCAAACCTGAATTAATGGTGTCAAACACCAGTTTGTTTATGCTGTCTTTTCTTGGAACCATTACTGACTGGAAGAAAGTTAGGAAAAACTTTGTAGATTAGCAACAGAGAACAGGGCTTGGGCTCTCAGTGTAAGAAACATGGAGCTATGGTGGCAAGTCATGATAAGGCCATGGAGATGCTGCGAGGGCTGCAGCAGCTCTGCTCTGGAGCCAGGCTGAGAGAGCGGGGCTGGGGCAGCATG
>JANRGW010050518.1:0-10851 GCA_024733675.1 Psilopsiagon aymara | reverse complement strand
CAGTTTACATACTGGGCATGACAGGCTGTGGTATGGAATATCCCGTTGGCTAGTTTGGGTCAGATGTCCTGTCTCTGCTTCCTCCTGGTTTCCCATGTCCCTCCTCCCTGGCAGAGCATGAAACTGAAAAGTTCTTGACTGGAGTAAGCATTACTTAACAACAACTAAACCTTTGATGTGTTATCAGCATTGTTCTCAGACTAAAGCGAAAACACAGCACTGCACCAGCTACAAGGAAGGAATAAAAAATAACTGTTACAGCTGAACTCAGGACAAGACTTTACTTTCAGTGAGGCATAACAAATGGGGATGTTGCCTTTGTGGATTTCCTGACCTGTAAGACACCAGACTTTGTCACCACACTTATTTTTATTGTCTTTCCCCATTACTGTTTTTTCACTGTGTGTTTGTGCTAATGTTTAATATTAGATATTTTAATATGGCTTTTCTGAAGTGGAGGTGCTTTAACTCATTGTCTGCTTTTTTGTAACTATTTAGTCCATTGGATATGCACATCTTATGGTATGTTCTTTGAATAAGTCCCAGTTGTGAGTGTGAGCCATACCCAATGACAAACTGCAAGAGGGGGAAAATTATTCTAAAAATATATCATTTCTAATTCACGTCCTCCCATACAATATGGAATTTACCTGCAAAGTCTTTTAATAACTTACCGGGGCGGGGGGGAGAGGTAGAAAACAAACTGCCTGAGACAATGTCAGGCTGGAAAACATCTCACAGTTTTCACATGGCATTCTCCTCATCAGCAACAATGGGTCCATCAGGAATGCCTTCCAAACTATTAACCTGTTGTCTCTGACGGGGAGTGCAAACTCCTTGGAGTAAAGATAGTATGTATTTTTGTCACATTTTGTGAACGCTGATACTGCTTAATAACAGAAAGGAGGTTTATTGTCATATACTTTATTTTTAAATTATTCTATTGAAAATGTTACTGGTAAAGTTGCTGATAACAACTGAATCAGAATTAGTGAGTCATGAAAAAATAACAGGAATGCGAGTGACAACTTCCCATCCTGCTCTTCTAAATACTTAATAATAATTGCCAAAAGGGACCTGAAAGTTTGCATTTCCATAGCTTAATCAGACACATATCTTCATTGACATTAAGAAAGTTACTACTGTGAACAAGAATTTGTTGACTCAGGACCTTAATCTGGCAGTTACTGAACTGACAGTTCTTGAACCGGAGGAAGAGGAACTGCTGGAGGTGTGGCTCCCCTTGTATGTGTCAAGTTCAAATCATATTACATGAGTTCCAGGATCCCATGGGTGTTACCTGCAAGCCTGTTATGTCCCAAATATGAAAAAACACATTTATGGCATATACGTCAGAGATTATAGATACCTTTTTAATACGGATGTCTATGCATCATTCACTACTATACTTCTTCTGGACTCTTGATGGAAAAATAGCATGTAATATAGCTATACTATTGTATCTTTATTGCTGATGAAATCAGGTAGTGCTAAGTGAGCTGGTTTTGTGCTTCTTATTTGTCAGACCATAAAATCTAAATGTTAATTTTGTCTTTAGAAATATCTAATTAGCAACTGTTCCAATTCAACAACTTTATTTTTATTGGCACTACATTTTTTATAAAGTGCTCTACAAAATTACTTTCTTATAATTTCTTTTAAACTTCATTATCTTTTTGGTGATGGAGTAATATTAATTTCTATTTTTAGTCTCCTTTTTAGCCAACCTTTTCACTTTGATTTTTCGTTACAGCAGTGCGTCTTTTACCCATTTATTTTGATAACTTTTGATAGAAATTTACATTTTCACAAGAACACCCTAGTACTCTTAGGTGAGTTGTGTTTGCCTACTTAAAGGTCTTTTTGAAAGCTGGTCTTCTCCATCACCCATTAAAATTAATGTAACTGTTCCTCTGGGATACAACTAGATCCTAGGAGGTGAACAGATTAGCAAGAAATGGAAACATACATAGTTTGCAACCATGTCAGCTATCTTTGATAATCTTTGCAGACTATACCAGAAAATGGTAAGAGACAGAGCTCAAGCCCTGTAAAGATTGGCTTACCTTTGGAAGTAATTTTTCCTCTAAGATGAAAAATACAAATGGGAGCTGAATTAGTAGATAAGATGGGCATCTTGATGAGACTCATTTATGAAATTTTTGTCTCCCTGTGAAACAGTTTGATAAATTTTGGCAGTATTTTGCAAAATTTTTTTCTGAGTTTATATTCATAGCCTGATGTCTCTCAAAACTGGGGGAAGAAATTATTGTATCCTTTTCTGGATACTTTATCATTACGGCTTGAAGTTTCTGTATCATGAAGAAACATGAATAACCTTCCTTCAGAATGTTTTTCTTCTAGCATATTTAAGCTTTGAAAAGGAGTGGCTGGCAAGGGTCGTAGAGTTACCTGAATATAAACCAAACAAAAGGTAACAGAGGCACATGAACTACACAAGTTCTTCTGAAGTGCACAAATGGAAAATTCCCATTAAAGTTTTTTTTTAAAATCATTTACTGTAACCATAGTAAGTTTGCATTACTGGTTTTCCTTAATAATATTCCAGTTGCACAACAAGGCTGTTATAGTTTTTGAACAAATAATATTAATCTTTCTTTTTTGCATTGCGTCTTTTCAAATAATGGAAAACCTGACTCTTTTTCAGTTAGTTTAAGGAACTAAATCAAGTGTAAATCTACCAATAAAATCACTACTTGCTTTAAAGACTTAATCTATGCCAGTGTAGCACTGCAGCACTAAAATTTTTTTTCCCAGTTTGCATCATTATTTTCAAATCACTAAGTGAGGAAAGCCACAGACAAAGCAGCTGTAGGGATAAAGAATCTATTCTTGATTGTAGTTGGTTTTTGGCAACATATATTACCTGCATCAGAGGTTCAGCTCATAAACATTCATTTTTCTACCCATTCTTACTTGCTGCTTTTATTTTCCTCTTTTATGCTTCCTGGAAGTTAGAGTCCTGCCAATGTTCTACCTTTCCTGCAATGCGTGCAATATCCCAACAAAAACCCACATAGTACAAATACTGCTTGTCCAAGCTAAAGTTATTGATTTGGTTTTTTCACACTCTTAATTCAGTTTAATATCTTTCCATCTCCCAAAATTTTTCTTTATCATCAAAGCCATTACATTTGTCTGGCTTTTTAGTGATATTCAAATTTCTTCGGTTATTGATAGGATACATTATTAGTTTTGTAAAACTATCTGAAGGTCAGTTTTGCCAATTAAGTAAAATACTGTTGATAAAATTAACTCAAAGAATAGGTTTGTAACTGTATTAATTTAGAGTTGAACATGCTGAAAATGTTCATAAAATCTGCATTTTTATTGGGAAGTCCTAGAAGAAACATCTGCTCTTCTTTTTTTACTCTTTCCATTCAATGCTACCCACAAATTATCCAGTATGCTCATTAGTCTGGTAATAGACATAGGAGCCTAAAGCCTGCCTACGTTATGCTTTAAAATCTTACAGTACCTTCTGATCTCTGCTTTTTGCCTTGTTGCTCAGTATCTATCTTCTGTGAATATATGTAGATGCAATATTTTTCCTAACATTTAAGTAAATTAATTGCAACAATTCAATTTTTTTTTCTTTTTTAAAGATGTATTTTAATTGCTAGCAATAAATTAGTAAAGACTTTTTTGTGTAGGTGTGAAGGTGCTGTGCAGGCTGCTGTACCATGGGTGCCGGTAGTGTTGGGGGTCCGCATGGAGAGTCCTGTAGGGCAGGCCCTAACATCCAGTGCCTGTCCCACCTCCAGCCAGGAACAGGGAAGCAGGGGGACACCAGGAAACCCCAGCCGCAGGTATCAGGCTCTTTGGGTATGGAGATCGGCCGTGGTTGGGCTGGGATGTGGGCAAGGTGGGGGAGTCCCCGACATGACATCCTAGGCCACGGGCCAAGACCTCATGAGTCCTGGGGGTAGTCAGGGACAGGCAGAGCTGTGAGTGTCCTTGGGCCATGGAGTGCTCTTCTCCTTATTCTGTTTTGTTCCTTCAAGTAAAATGGCATCCACAGTAACTACATAAAGGCTCATAATTGAAAACCTCATTTAAGCATCTCCATGATACTTCAGATGAATAAGTGAATTGATATACAGTGTATTAATTAGTGCACATATTCACTGATGTTGCTGGAGCCTCATATTTAAAAATACAACGTTGTCTCCATGAATTTTTTAGGAAAATTTTAAATAAATGCTACATACTCTTTGATTATTTTGTGAGTGTATGTGTGTGCGTGTTTTAACTTTTCAGTTAGCCTAAACTGAGGCTATGGAGCTACCAGTATGATATACACATGTCTTCTTCATCTATATTTGCTTCAGTGGTTTCTCTCTCACATGCATTACTCACCGTCTCTCTTTAGAGAACAAATGCGCATCTGGGCCTGTCAGCTGAGCTGGTAATATGGTCACTCCTGCACCCACTGCAGTCAAAGTGAGGTGAGTTATCAAAGCTCTATTATTAGTTTAAACTGTTCCTAAAAACATCTCATAGGGAAAGTATAATAAAGTTTTAATGAGAATTTCTATTTCAAAATAATAATTCATTATTTGACCTATGTTCAGTTTCTTCCTGGAATTTAAGCAATTATATTTGACAGAATGAAACTGCATTTTATTGTTGCAAACTCTAGGGAAAGATCTTTACCTGGAATACTTGTATGTACCTCATTCAAAATTAATGGGCGTACAAAGCAAGTGAAAATGGAGCATGATTGTCATAATGGTGGAGAATGCACCAAATACATGATTCATATTCTGAATATTTATTGGATAATATGAATTCTTCTGCCCCCTACTTTATCCTAAAGTAATTATGGAAAATAATTCATTTATCATTCAAACAATGTGCTATTATCAGTGTGGGTAGTATTCTAAGTTGTTCTTCTCTTATTTACAAAGGAAAATGTACTAGATAGAGTCTGATCAATCCACTCTCCCCCCAGTACGGCCTCCCTGTATTGGAGCAGTGTTGTCACATGGCTACACAGTCAACACCATATACTCATACAGCAGCACTTTAAACAGCTGAGCCCTTGTTTTATGATGCATCTCCCTTTTAAACTAGTCTCTTTTTATGCCCATCAGCACTTTTACTCTGCTTTTTCTCCACTCTTGCACAATGGTTCACAGATTCACAATTCCTTGCTGCAGTTGTGCCTTGAATATAGCTGTTCTCCAACTTCTTAACCCCATACCTTGAGACCCAGAAAGCTATATGGGCACTGAGGAGATGCCTTAAGAAGTAACAGGGTAAGGCTGAGACCCAGCTAGCTTCTTCTTACACATAAGCCAGGCATGATAGATTGCTTTTCACAAACCTTTCATCATTTGAGACACAGCATTAAAAGATACCTGCTTTTAGTGCTTGAGTTCAGCATTAGACAGCAAGATTGCTAAAACCCCTAAATCGTTTATATAGCACTCAGATTTCATAACAGTTCATTGTCTTAGAATAGCAGGGATGTGTATTGAATGGGTTGAGGAGACCAATGGAGGGAGAATGACCAAGGAATGAGAGTCTATTTCATGGACTGACATGAACAGCTATCCTTTGATTATAACTTTCTGTTGCTAAGTGCAACTGCTGTCCAAATGTGTTAGTGGAAGGTGATTACTAGGCAGTAAACAATTTATTATTATAGGTACATGCACCTAAGCTTGGGACTATATCTGCCATTAAGAAGAATGTTTTTTTTTCTTACTGATCATGGTTCTGGAGGATGGTGGATTCTTAAAAGTGGACAAAGTGAGGCTCCCTCCATCTTCCAACTCAACAGCGCCGCAACCATCACCAGGAGATGCAAAACACAATGGAAGTCTAGTTCCTCAGAAGGAATTATGCAAATGTCAGCCCTGCAAACATCACTCATCCCTTTTGGTACTCTTGTGAGAAGAAGAAATTTGTATACCTTTATTAGCTCTTTATTCCATGAAGGGAGAATTCAAATCTCTTACCCAGAAGTAAAATATTTGTGCAACTTTATCAAGGGCTTTTCTGCTCCTACTCTTTAATTCGATCGTATCTTCTTCCCTTTTCTTTCTTGTAACCAGAAATAAAGAATCAATGCAAGAATCTTCCTGATTTATTTTAATCTTCCATTGAAATGTAGAATATAGCTTTAATAACTTGTAAGTTAGCTTTCCAGTACAGGAAAATCTGATTTTTTTTATTTTAAAAAAAAAAAAAGGCAAAACTCTGCACATCTGTGGCTCTGTCTTACTGCATAGTTCTCCAGTACCTTCTTTGAATTAGTAGATAAGATGAGTTACATGATAGTCACTGTTACAATAAAAAATCTCAGAGTGCAAGGCCTTGACACAATACACACATTTTGAGATGCCGTTGTGTTTTGTACTCTGTATCTTTTAGAGTGTTCCTCCTTGGAGCATGAGGCAGTGCTTGGAGGATTTATGAAAGTAGCTCTTAGAAGTGAAGGAAAGCAGTACATACAGTATTTTTAGATGAATGGTTGCTTTTTAGTTACTTCTGTGGAATATAACAAACACTAAGCAAAAATAATGCTTCATGCTTACTGAGGCAGAAGCAAATTCAGAGTTAAGAGGTCAGGTGCTTTTATCGTAGTAGCAGATCTGTTAAATAATCTAAATGACACTGCACTGAACATCACAGTCACATTCTTTAAATGCATTTAGTTCTTCAAGTTTTTAAGTATGTTAGAATACTGAAGAAATTATGAACAAGCCTGACACTAAAATGAATGTGCAGTTTATTTATTTAAATATTTTATATTTAACATAAAAAGTAGGATACTTGCAACATCTTGGCATATAGTTAAAACTTATGGTAACATTGTGGTGGCTGTGTTATTCAAGAATACAAGAAATGTTTTGGTTTTTTACTGCATCTTTGAAAGCAGTCCTCAAACAGTGTAAACTCTCTCAGTGCTGACATAATTATGTTCCAGACAAGGCACAACATGTTTTGGAGTCCAGGTAATAATTTCTCCTCAGTTGTTCCTGGCTCAGTGGTAGGCCATCTTTACTCACTCTGGACTGTTTGTAGGGAACTATAAACCCTAAGGAGCATGGTGCTGAGACACACCTCTAGACTAGAACAGATGAGTTCAACTTAGATTATTGGTTTGGACAATTGGCCAACATTGCTGGGCAACAGTATGAGGCAAAGAAATAGAGAAAGTAAGGAGGCAGTAATGAGCCCTGGGGCTGGAGCAGAAGCTGGTGACAGTGAGATTTGATTGAAAAAGGCAGAGAAACACTGCTATGCTACATGTTTTAGAGGTGTTTTAAAAAGTCTGCATTTCATACAGCATCAATATATACATATTTGCAGGAATGTGTATTTTTAGGAATGAACACACACAAGCACATCCATAAAAAACAGATTTGTTGCTGTATACACACTAATGTTGCATTTTTGGAGTGTCCAGAATATTAGGTGAAATTCCAGCAAGGATTTATATTTAATTCCCTGAAAAGTGTGCTCTTAGATACTTTTGAGAGGAAAACAAAGTGAAATAGATATTCTAAACTACTTCAGTTTGCCAAGATGTTCAATCTTACTAAGGACGTCTTAAAACATACAATAAAAAATAAAGTGGCAAAATATCCAAGTGCTTGTCAGATTTAAGAAAACAACACACTTTTTCCTCCATGGAAAGCAATTATTTCATGTAAGAATTCTTACTGGCATCACTGTTGATTTTGCTGGTAGACTACAAGTAAGCAATCTATAACACTGTCTACAATAGAAACATAGAATAGTTAGGGTTGGAAAGGACCTTAAGATCATCTAGTTCCAACCCCCCTTCCATAGGCAGGGACACCTCACACTAAACCATGTCACCCAAGGCTTTGTCCAACTTGGACTTGAAGACCGCCGGGGATGGAGCAATCACAACTTCACTGGGCAACCCATTCCAGTACCTCACCACCCTTACATAAAGAACTTCCTGTTATATCCAGTCTAAACTTTCCCTGTCTAAGGTTGAACCTGTTACTCCTTGTCCTATCACTACAGTCCTCAATGAAGAGTCCCTCCCCAGCATTCTTATAGGCCCACTTCAGATACTGGAAGGCTGCTATGAGGTCTCCACACAGCCTTCTCTTCTCCAGGCTGAACAGCCCAAACTTTCTCAGCCTGTCTTCACACGGGATGTGCTCCAGCCCCATGATCATCCTTGTGGCTCTCCTCTGGACTTGTTCCAAAAGTTCTGTGTCCTTTCTGTGTTGAGGACACCACAACTGCTCACAGTACTCCAAGTGAGGTGTCACGAGAGTGGAGTAGAGGGGCAGGATCACCTCCCTCGATCTGCTGGTCACGCTCCTTTTGATGCAGCTCAGGTTACAGTTGGCTTTCTGGGCTGTGAGTGCCCACTGAAGTCAACTCATGTCCAGTTTCTCATCAACCAGCACCCCCAAGTCCTTCTCCTCAGGGCTGCTCTGAATCTCTTCTCTGCCCAACCTGTAGCTGTGCCTGGGATTGCTCCGACCCTGGTGTAGGACCTTCTTTTTGGCATGGTTAAACCTCATAAGGTTGGCATCAGCCCACCTCACAAGCATGTCAGGGTCCCTCTGATGACACAGCTTGGTGTCATTGGCAAACTTGCTTGTGGAGAGTAAGGCACGTACCCCATTTCTGGTTAGGAAACGAAATCATCTATTTCCAGAAGGTCCAGGGTTGATATAGGCTATCCGAAGTACCCATGTGTATGAGCGGCTAATACAATTGGTTAGCTGACACCGCCCACATGGGTACTTTCGCTTCTTCATTGGTTGATATCTTGCTCACCGGCTGCCCTGATAGGATGCTTCTTTCTTCCTTCTTATCTTGCCGAGTTCTCCCTGCAATACTCCCCAAAACTTTCCCATCAGCATTCCTCTGCTATCTCAAAGTTCTCCCTGCAGCTGGTCTAGCTGAGAAATCCTCCACATCAAGGTTCTTTACACCCACACTTGCTGATGGCTCACTCAATCCCACTGTCCATGTCACAAAGATGTTGAACAAGACCAGTCCCAACACCAATCCCTGAGGGACACCACTCATTACTGGTCTCCAGCTGGGCACTAAGCCACCGAGCACAACTCTTTGCATGTGGCCATCCAGCCAGTTCTTTATCCACTGAGTGGTTCATCTGTCAAACTGATGTCTCTCCATTTTAGAGACAAGGATGTCTTGCAGGACAGTGTCAAACACTTTGCATAAGTCCAGGTAGATGACGCCAACTGCTCTACTGCTGTCCATCACTTCCATAGCCCTTTCGTAGAAGGCCACCAAATTAGTCAGGCAGGATTTCCCCTTAAAAATTAATTTAATATATTAAGTATATAACTAAATATAAAAAAATATATAAATAAATATATTATTAAAGGCTTAGCTTGCTACTGTCAAACTCAAGGACAAAGCTTGAACTGACTTCAGTGGAGCAGGGATGAAATACGGAACTAAATAAAGTTCAAGATAGCTTGAGATCTATTGCCGATAGACCCATTTTCGTTGCATGTGTCTATAAAAAGAGAAAAGTTTCCTGATCATGCGTTATTTTACATTCATACTTTACAGAGTGCAGTTGATTTTATTTCTGCCACCAACTTAATTATTCAGAATTTATTTCAGAAAATTTATTGTATTTGTCTTCACATTGTTTTTTGGACTTTTTGCCCAAATTTTAGATGTTTGAAGTAGTTTATGCTTATGAAAAAGGAGGGATTAAGACTAACATTTCTCCTTATAATGCCTGCTAATTTACTTTGTTGAATTCTTCTTTCTCTTATAATTTTCCTTACCCATTCTTTTAATTTTTCCATCCAACATTTCTTGTGGAGTTGATAAGATTTGTTTTCACCCTACATGTTGTACTACATTGAAGTCATGGCTTTTTTGAATTTCTTATATATTATTAATTCTTCAGTTGTTGTGTATCCAGGACTAGATGGGTTTTGCAGTTGTAGCTTTGTCTATATTAAAACACTCCTGAGACTGCTATCACCTACCCCAGTGCTATTCCTTTTCTTTAGCTGTATCCAAAAAGTTACCTATAGCTTTAAATCAAAACTAGAAATAAGGAAGTCCACAGATCACGGTCATAAGTCCACATTTTTAGGTGCTTATTCAGTTCCTTTTTATTTTTCTATGCTATGTTTTCCATCTAATAACTGATTGTTTTCTTCTTTTAAACCCTCCCTTAGAAACCAATTAAGAACAAATTTAAGAAGAGCATTCAGTCCAATCATAGTGCTTTATAGAAATGATTCTTAAAAAAAGCTTAATGAAAACTGCAGACTACCAGTCATCTGTTTTGCCTCAACAGAAAACTGAGATGGGAGTTTTTCTATAACCCTGAAAGCCTCATGAAACAGCAGAAAAAAAGGTGCTTATTCCATTTATCTGAGAAACTAAATCCTTCACTTCTCACACATCCAAAATGTGATTAATATTCATGGTAAATTTTGATCTGTGAAAATTGCAGGATAAGGCCTGATGTGTGCTATTATTTCTACTACAGAATATGACAGTTAACTGTATGCCTTGAAGAGTGGCTGACCCAGTATTTGTCACCTCAAAACAGAAATAAAACAGCTATTTACCCCTTATAACACAGAAGAAATTTTTATGGGCATTGCTATAAGTTCCTTGAAAAGGCCTAGAGTAAGTTAAACTGTGTCATGGGTTCAGCAGTAACAGTCATTTTTCTCCTTCTTAGTAGGTGGTGCAGCACTGTGTTTTTGACTTGTGGCCTGAGAACAGTGCTGATAACACCAACATTTTAGTTACTGCTTAGTACATTTTGGTCTGGCCAAGGACTTTCTGAGCCTCATGCTCTGCCAGGGAGGAGGGGGA
>JANRGW010050517.1:36846-62693 GCA_024733675.1 Psilopsiagon aymara | reverse complement strand
AGTCTACAACTAGCTGAAACTTTTCATCATCGTTCTATAGCTCTGCCAGCTCTAAGTGGAGGGACTTTTGGCTTCCCCCTGGAACTGTGTATGTATTCCATTGTAGCCTCCATCCAGGAGACCTTGAAAGAATCCAAGGGGGACATCAGCTTGAAGGAGATTCATCTTGTTGATGATGCAGAAGGAACTGTTCAGGCTCTGAGTGAGGCAATAAAAAAAGTGTTTGCAGGTGAATTATCCTCCCTGACACTGCAGACTTCAAGCTTGGGAAACCTTAAGTTGACAGAAAGCCAAAAGGAGGAGAGAAAAGAGGATCTTCAGATGGCTAGAAATGATCTTCAGATGGTTACAACAGATGAAGGTCTTTGCATCCAAGTTGAGGAGAAAAATGTTCAGGAAGCTACGGTAAGTGTTTTATTTTCTGCTTCCCCTCTAACTTGATGTGAAGAAGCAGGGAAGTCATAATCCTCCTGTACTCAGCCTGGTGAGGCTGCACCTCAAATACTGCATTCAGTTTTGGGCACGTCACTACAAAAGAGACATTGAATTGCTGCAGCAGGTCTGGAGAAGTCAAACCATGTGAAGGGTCTGCAGCACAAGTCTTATGAGGAATGGCTGAGTGAACTGGGGTTGTTTAGACTGGAGAAGGCTTGGGGAGACCTTATTGCTCTCCACAACTATCTGAAAGCACGTTGCAGTGAGGCGGGGGTCAGTCTCTTTTCCCAAGTAACAAGTGATAGGACAAGAGGTAAAGGTCTCAAGATGTGCCAGGGAAGGTTTGGATTGGATATTAGGAAAAAATTCTTCAAATGAGGGTGCTTATATATTGGAACAGGATGTGGTGAAGTCATGGTCCCTGGAAGTGTTCACAAACCATGTAGATAAGGCCCTCAGTGACATGGTTTAGTGGTGGACTTGGAAGTCCTGGGGTAAAGGTTGGACTTGATGACCTTAAAGGTCTTTTCCAACAGAGTTAATTCTATGATTCTACAAAAATCTTTAAATTTCAATAGAAAAGAAAGGACAGAAGGTTATATTGTTTTACAAGGCAGTTGCTACCTAAGGAAACAGCAGCTATGTGCCAGCTGAACAAGGCTGCAAGCTTACAAAACTGATGGATTTCAGGTTGTTTTTTTTTTTTTTAGCTTTTGTCTACAGGGGAAATAATAAAATACATTCTAAAAGTGTCCGTATGATCTGTACCTACCTAGGTTGGATATAATGGGAACCCAGCACCTGTCTTGACTGCTGCTCTGAGTCATGCTGACAGGGGGGATGGAGCTTCTGGTTTTTTTAGTTCCTTTCTCTTTGGATGGGTTAAAGACAGTTTATGAAGAAGTTACTGAGCGCTAGAAAAGTGATCCCATAGAAGAGGGCATACTTATATTGTTGTGCCAAACTGTAGACCTGATTTTAGTACCCCATATCCCCATTTTCTTTTTTCATTCTTTCTGCTAACAGAGACTGTAACTATTACTAATCTAGACCATCAAGATGCAGCTTACACCTCTGATGTAGCTTTTTTCTCTTGTGTTTCTTCCCTTCAGTGATGCAAAGTGCATCTTGATAAACCTCTCCTTTTCAACAGCCCCTAACTTTATACTTTGGGAGTTTAAAATCTCCCTAAATTTTTATTATTGTCCCATGTTTCAATGTTAGTTGCTCTTTTTTGTCATTTTGGTGCCTGCAAAAGCCTATTCCAGTAAAAAAGCAACACTAGATGTAAAAAAAATCCCTCAGTATGACACACTTTAAAATATTAATTATTAAATATTTGGTAATTTAAACATCTTCAGTGGAAAAAGCGAAGCAGATACCAGATTTGGGGCTTTGCCCATTTTACTTCATGAGAGCACAACAACCTCTCTCCACCTCATTTTGGTGCTTGCGGTGCTGGTTTTCTGATAAGGTGTAGATAATCCCACTTCCAGTAAAAAGGTGTAAAGGGACATTAAACTTGCTATATTTTCCATACCTTATGCAATATGTGTATTTTTGCATCATGCGATGATGCTAGAGAAGAAGGAGTGATACTGCTGCAGTTCTTCACAAGGAAATGTAGGAAAGGCCAGGCCTGGCGAAAGGGGATGAGTTAGGCTGCAGAGGTTGGGTTCGTTTCAAATGGCCAGACATTTAGTATCTGCTCAGGACAAGGTAGTCACAGCCTTACCTCCCCTGAGGGCTTGACAGATCTGCCTGCCTGCCTGGCTCACTTGTAAATACCTGTGGTGTTGGTACTCCCAGTGGGTCTGACACTGCCTAACACAGGGTTACTACAAGTCCAGGAATGCTCAGCATACAAAGCTGTGCTGAAATTTCTCCAATTATTTTTTCATTGCCATCTTGGTTTTCATGCTGTGCATGGCTTTGATAGTGCTTGATGCATAATTTTACTTGAAGTCTGCCTACCGATATTTTTGTTGTAATTCTGTTTGCAGACGGATGTTATTGTTAACAGTGTTGGCACAGATTTGAAGTTTGGCGTGGGGCCTCTTTGCAGGGCCTTGCTGGAAAAGGCCGGACCAGGGCTCCAAGCAGAGTTTGACAAAGAAAAACAAAGACAGGCTGCTGATGAAGGAAGTGTGCTCTGCACCAGTGGTTGGGCTCTGGCCTGCAAGTTTGTGCTACATGCCATAATTCCCATGTGGAATCAAGGAAGCGGACAGACCCTGGAGGTACCTTTTAATAATTTAAAAAAAATAATGGTTTTGAAGACAGATTTATTTGGGATCCTGTCCTGAAGTTTCAGGATTTAAAATAGTTAGTTTAGGTGACTCAACTCCATTTACTTCTGTTGGAGTGACCTTAAAGATTCTTTAATGTACTGAGAGATTTTTCTCATACCAGCATAGTATCTATGAAAGTAATGATAAATGATGCCTTCTTCAAAAAAGAAAAAACATAAGAAAAACCCCTCTGCTATGTTTTATAGATGCTGGAAGATATAATCACCCTCTGCTTGAAGAAAACTGAAGAACTTGGACTGAAATCAATCACTTTCCCAGCTCTTGGAACTGGAGGATTCAGATTTCCTAAAAACCTTGTTTCTAAATTAATGTTTGATGTGGTATTCAAGTTCAGTAGTAGTTGCACTCGGAAGACTCTTCAGGAAGTTCATTTTGTCTTGAATCCAAAAGATGCAGATAACATTCAGGTAGTTCTTAGGAGAAAGCCATCTCTGTTACATACTGTTCTAGTTATGCCTTACAATATTTTAATTATATTGCTTTCTAAGGGGAATAATTTAGCAATTGGTCAGTAACAATGGGTTTTCTCTCCACTATCTCTGGAATGTAAACTCTCAGCAAGCATAAGCTGCAGACAAAATTGGCCTTGCGGCTGGCACTGTAAACACTTGTAGATGCTCACTCATCTTTTGACAGAGGAGGTCTGGCAACTCAAAGGTGATATCTAGTATCACAGTGTTCACACTGAGTCTTCCACTGTTATTAATGATACCTAAACATGACTGTAAAGCATGTCAAATGGCTCAGCAAGAGCTACTTTGCTCTGAATGACAGTATTTCAGAGTTATATACTGAATATTCCTATGTTTGGTACCTTTCTTTTTTTATTTTTCTTCAGGCTTTTAACATGGAACTACAACATAGAGTAGCTGAAAGTTGCAATGCTTCAGCATCATGGTCAAGTAAGTTGTGTAGTGACTAGTAAGTAGGAGGTGGGACATGGGAGAAGGTAAATACCGTAAAGAGGCTTTATATGTATCAGGAAACAGAAAAAATGTCATTAAGACACAGAGCTTTTTTTTTTAGCTCCCAGTGGACTGGCATTCTTAAACTCCATTTGTAAAAATCTCAGAGGGATTTCTTTTGTTGGGGTCATGCTCGTGTTAGTGAGGCCTGTCTTGCCACATCGACAAGGATACCCTAGTAGAAGAACCATTACTTTGTCCTACTCGAAGGGTATAAGCACTTGGTATCACTTTCCCAAATAAGCAATAAGTAACATGTATTTCTGCACCTCTCCTATACACAGAATGGAGAATTTTCATTCCATTTATTAATTGGCGGTAGTGTGACACAACAACAAAAACGTATGAATGAACTGCATCAGCGCCAGGGCCTTCTTCATAAGAATATATAGCTCTTTCTTCTCAGTTGCTTTGAGTATCAGTGAGATGAAGTTAAGAATGTGCAGGTAAAATATTAACTAGATAAATTTAGACTAGAAGTAAAGGACAATTTTATGTCTGTAAGGGTAAAGATGAAATAGCTTACAAAATTGGTGTGATGGGATCTCCATTACTGGAAATACTTCAGCTACATACTGCATTTCTTGTAAGAGTTAATTCGGGGAAACTTGGTTACAGAGCTAGTTAGATCAGATAATCCCAAGAGTCCCTTTCTGAATGTATTCTGCCTGAATTTACAGGAATAGAAACAGTTTCACTTTCACATCACTTAAATGGGAACAACACTGTACCTTCCTGCTTTCAGAAATGGAGTAAAGAGAAAGTCAGAGACTATGTCCATCAAAACGATCTAGAGCACATTCCTTAAAATTTAGAGTTGATGTTTCTATCAGTGGAAGAGAATAATACCCCAAACTAGGTGATAAGTGTGTTAAAGTATTTTTCTTTCCTTTGTAGGTATTATTGGGCCTATTTCAGCTGTTGTACTGGGAGTTCATGAAATGCAGGTTGGTCCCATTACACTCCAAGTAACTAGTGGAGATATTACCAAGGAGGATACAGAAGTTATTGTAAACATATCGAATCCAACATTTGATGCCACGTCAGGTATTGTGTTGAATATGTAGTTCTTTAGTGATAAATGTGGGCTACTTTTTAAAAGGGGGTAGGGGGAAGAATTGTCCATATGTGAAACTTCTATGAGGTATTTTTCAGATGAGAGACTTGTGATTAGTTAGGAAATAGATATTAAACAGGTTTTGTATGTGACCTGAATATTCCATTTAGTTTTCAGACTAGTCAGTCAGGAGTCATTTGATTTTTCTTGTATAAAACCAAAAATGCTTATACAAAAGGAAATTTTCACATCAAATATAATCCTGACAAACTGTTCCTGTCACTGTGAGCCAAAGTCCTGGTTGAGTGACCTGTAAGAATCAGACATTCTTTGCTGACATTGTGAATTGCAGACATGGAAGACATCAAATGGTATAATTTAAAGCAATCAGTGAGTTTGGTGAAGGGCTTACTACTGGGTGGTGAAACAATGAAATAGGAGTTGTTCTTAATGATTTCTAATCAATAATGAAATCACTGTTCTCTTTGCAGCTGTGTTGTGTGTCAAGGAGCAGAATTAGGGGAATGGACAAGGTTTTGCACTTTGTGGGATCTTACCATGTGAGAATCTGAGATATTTGTAGAGTACAGAAGTTGGGTAGAGTTTTGAGTAGAAAGGGCTATGTTGACGTAATGAATGTGTATGCTTTTCTCATATAATTTAAGGGGTCTTCAAAGCAATAATGGATGCTGCTGGTTCCCAGGTAGAAGCAGAATGTGCTCAATATGGTATGTAAATAGCTTTTACTTTTAGAAATCTTTGAAAGTCTGTTGTCAGCTACAGGAGAGCTCAAGTTTTGAAACTAAACAAGGTGGTGGAGGCTGTATTTTGGTATAAGCAAGTGCAGGACTGGCCTTTAAAAGCTAATAGCAAATTGAGCTGTATGTATACAAAAATACATAATTATTTTTTATTGAAATAATGTAACCTTGCTTATCGTCCTGATCATGAGTTCTTCTGTGATCAGCATTCTGGCAGACCAGCAGAGCAGTAACATCCCAACTCACTGTGGTTGGCTTCTCTGAGTGCAGAAAGGAACGCATTCTGGTTGCATAAACAAAATGTTCCTGCTCTGAATCCAGGAGTTAACTTTCAAGACAGAGTGTCCTGGATATTTTTCCTAGCCTTTGGCTGTGCAGGCTATTCCTGTTTATCAGCCTGACCTCAGTGCAAGCAGAGCATCACACAATCAGTCGCTACCTTTGCGATCAGTGAAGTGGTATGGTTCATTGGTCCATTCATCCTCACAGTGTGACTCCCTTTTGAGGTGTTTGCAATCAAACATGAGCACTCTGAAAAACACAAGCATCTCTTGAAAGATTCCTTACTGCAGTTCTTAGATCTTAATGGTGGCATTTTAACTGTTCAGCTATTCTGCAGAATAAAGGTTTGAGCTTTCAAGGAGTAAGTGACGTAAAAGAAAGGAATTCTCACATGAATGAATTGTGCACATTCTATTGTAATGTTTTCAAATAAAAGTGAGCTTTATTTAAATTAAACATAAATTCTTAAGTTGTGCTTAACAGGAAAATACGTTGCAGCAGAGATTTTGGGAAATTAGAAATCACACAACTTCTTGTATTACTTTCTGAAAGAAGTTCTGCGACCAAAATATTAACAGAGAAAACTGGAATCAACTGAAATCAGGATAATAAAGCTCGCAGTGGATTTCTCTCTACTTTTTCCGCCTCTATCATCAATATAACAAGCTGTGCTATCAGGAGAGAGAGCCACTTCAAAAATATTATGTCTCCTTCTCTATCTTTTGTTTTCCAGCTGGGGTGCTTCAAAGTGGCTTTATTACTACACAAGGTGGAAAACTGCAGTGCAGTAAAATCATCCACTTGATTCACAACAGGAATGTGAACAGTCAGGTCTCCAAAGTGCTTAACGAGTGTGAGCTAAGGATGTACAAATCTGTCGCCTTCCCAGCAATTGGAACAGGTTTGCATTTTCTTAGGAAAGCAATGAAGGCAGTGATGGGAGTAGTTCAGAAACTGGGGCAAAATTAGTACCTCTGATATGGGCAACAGTAGACTTGTACAAGAACCTCTGTAAGCTGTGATCTGTGAAAATTCATTGTAGTCAGTTCAAACACCACCTGCACACTTCAAAAATGCCTTTTTTTTAAGAAAAATATAAATATTACAGTCAGCATCAGTGGAGCAAAAAACCCTAAAGAAAAGGTATTGCTCTGTAAAAGGCATTCTGCCCCAAAACAGACCGTGTATCTCAGCTGGCAACCCTGCAACTTCTGTCAAACTTCCCACAGACCTTGCTTTGGGCTTTCAGGCACATGTAAGGACTGGGGTTGGGGTTTGTAGGTGAAGAAAGATGGAATTGTTCTGAGACCAAAACTGGCTGACTAAGGAAATTGTGGGCTGGGTATGGAATTCCTGTGGTTTTCACCCTTATAGGTCTTGTTTCAGCATACCTGCTCCAGTGGAGGGCTTAGAGGCAGGCTAGCTTATTTGTTTTAAGCTTCTGGTTAGCTTGGGGCTTGGGACTTGCAGAAAGCAAGGTATCCTTCTCTGGCCAAGGCTCCTATTGACTTGGGAAAATGAAGTTATGAGCTGCTCCTTGCTCAGAGTGCCTGGTTAGGGTAGGAGCTGGTGTGTGGGTCAGAGTGTGGGTCAGCCCAGGTCCCCTGGACTGCCAACATCATCTGCACGCTGGTGTCACGATGGCTGTCCAAGGTATGCATTGGCTGAAATTGGCAGGGCTCCCACCAACATTTCAGGATAAGCTGTAGGTTGCACTTCAGGCTTGTTGTAGTGGAATGAAAGCGATTGTTTTGAGCTTGGTGTTCCTGTTTGAATGTTGAAATACACTGCAGGCTTGTGCTAAAATCCTCTGCTATTTTTGATTTGGTTTTACTTTGGTACCCAGTTTAAAGATAGGGATAGAGTTAGTGGTGTGTGGAATTAAAAATATCAGGGGGGATGCTAAGGCTGAAGTTCTTGTTGGAATCTCAAAGTAGATGGGGATGAATCCCAGTAGGGGCTCCTGGCTCTGTGTAAGGTGTCAGCTCCTTGAGCTCTAGTATTGGGTGTAAAGCTGCGGTTAAGCATGGGGCTTTAGCTAGAAAGCATAATGGAGTGGGGGAAGAGAGGGACACCAGTCTGTATGAGCTGGGGACATGGTCTATTTTCTGGATGCTATCTTGATTTAAGTACTGTTCACTGATACATGCTTTCGATTTTTGTTTAGGTCAGGCAGGACAGAGTCCAGCAAAGGTAGCTGATGACATGTTGGATGCAATAGTGGAATTTGCAAGCAAAAGATCAGTACAGCATTTGCAAAAAATTAAAATAGTCATCTTCCAAACAAATATGCTCAAAGACTTTTACAGAAGCATGAAGAAAAGAGAGGATTCAAATTCATCTACAATAAATTCATGTATGTCTCTGCTTAAATGCAAGTAGGTGGATTTTCTGTGTGCATGGGCACATGGAATTAAAGAGCTTTCATTTAAAAGTAATAATTCACATGTATTTCTTCACAGCATTTTTCCAGGTTAAAAACCAACCAAGTGGGCAGAAAAAGATTGTGGATTTGGAGAAGAAAGTTGATTTAGCCACATTCCAAATCTGTGGAGAAAGCCAAACAAATGTGGATAAAACTGAATCTTGGTTAAAGGACTTAATTTTAAAAGATCATTTTGAAAACATTATTTCAGATGAGCTAATTGAACATTTCGATAAGAGGCAAATTGACATTTTGAAGGATCTCCAGAGTAAAAAGCATGTTACCATTCAGTTTGAAAATAAACTTTCCCCCCCTTGCATTAAAATTTCTGGTATCACCAAGGATGTCTGTCAGGTTTCTATGGAAGTTCACAGAATAATCCAAAACCTTAAGGATGCTGAAGACGAACGATACAAGGCAGAACTTGTTTATAACCTGGTAGAATGGAGGTATCCAGGAAGCAATGGCAGCTTTGTTGCTTTTGATAAAGCTACAAATATGCAGCTGGAGGATGCCAAAATAGCTAAAAAAACACATCTTGCAGTCAAAATTAATGGGAAGAACTACAAGGTTGATATGAATACTCTACAGGCTAATGATGACCAAGGAAAACCCATAAACATTCAACGTGTGTCAAAGAATGGAGGTAAATTACAGCTTTGTCTCTTTCCTTTAATACTGATTATTGAATGATAATTCTGATAAATGCAAACTCGGGTGTTACAAAGAAATAATACAGTCATAGCTTTTTGGGTTTTCTTTTTTTTGAATTTTTTCCCGTCCCCCATACATGCCATAGCCAGCAGTTGTACTTTCATAATTAGTGGCAGGTATGACTGTAGTCAGAACATCTATTTTAAATATCTGTACAAACAGCATGCTGAGCATAGATTCTATGCTTAAGACTCACAAGTGAAGTGGAGTATGGAGAATACATGAAATTCCTCTGTGTTTTGAAGCTTGTTTTAGTTAGATGTTGGCATGGGGGTACACTACAGAAAATGTAAAGTCTTAGCAGTGCATTACAGAGCCAGGGATTTATTGAAGATGGAGAGTATTCTTGGGATAAAGTATTGTGTAAGGTATTGTCCTCTCAGCCATCTACATGCAATTGGTTTGTAAGATGTGCCTACAAAACTGAACTAGGTATCTGTGATGATAATGCAATGTCTGTTTTGCAGATAAGCAGCCGATAACACTCCCTTCACACTGGGAAGACATGCAAAACAAACAGGTCAAAGTGGTGAATCTCGAGCCATTTTGTGAGGAGTATCTGAAAGTTCAGTCCAGATTTAAGAAGGGCTGTGGCAGCTGTGTCATAGAGAAGGTAAAATGCTATGGGGAGGAAAAAAAGTGAATTCTTAGGCTGAAAATGTTACTATACCTTCTAAATATTTGTTTATAAGGTGTCTGAAACCTAATACACCTTTCATATGTCAGCCTCTCCAGCACTGTACAGGGTGGATATAAATCAAATTTCCTAAGAGTTGCCCTACTATTTCTGTCTTCTAATAGTGCAAAACCCTTGATCATCAGTCTTCAGGCTGACTCTCTGTTCATCTAATGTTGTACTCACCAGTTAATGTGGTTTTTCCAATTAGGAAATTCTGTATTGAAATAGAAGCATAAGCCAAAGCATTTAGAATACAAATGAAAACACAAAATCATTGCAGACTGGCCATAAATCTTTTTACTAGTTTACTACTTCTTTCCTGTCAGTTCCAGAGCCTTTCAGCTAGACCTGGTTTTATCCAAAGTATCAAGATCTGATCCTGCTTATTGAAAAGTCTGCAGCGCAGTGCACAGAGGTTTAATTACCAGGTGGAAGATGGAATTATTCAGAATCAGGAGGAGCAATAAATAGGAGAAAATATGATTAAGAGTAAAAATATGTGTTTGAAAAATTTTCTTCCATTGTGAGGTTCGATGAGCTTGGTCATTAAGACACAAATAGAACAAAATAGTGCAATAGAAAAAAATCAGGTAATGACATTGAAGTCATTTTCCATTTAACATGGAAAGCTGTTACAGCAACGCCTTTAAGATTGTATTTTGACATAGTTTCCTCCTGAGCTACATTCACGTTGTTGGCATAAGGAGCCAGGAACTTCTATCTTTCCACCAACTTATTTTTATGTAATCCTTATGTTGAACCTATAATTCTTATAGGTTGATAAACTACACAGTAACGGAAGTAATTCTGACTTCCAAATTGAGATGTAGAAAAGAAATTTTAATTCAATGTAATACTATCACTGCAGTCTATCATTTAGTGAGAAAATCATAGGTAAAGGTGATTAGGATGTACAGAAGGCATCTTACATCATTGTCTCTGGCAGTGGTGCAATAGCATATTTCTAAAAATGATAACGCATCACTACCGTGATTGCCTGTGTACCTGGTGTACTGCACAAAACAAGTGTATGCCAAAAATTACCAAGCTTGAAAAACTCTGGTAAGCTACTTTGGTTTATTATTTTTCAGCAGGGTCAGGTATTCAGTTCCCCAACCCAAACCACATGCTAACAAGGCATATTGAAAATTACTGTCATTCTTGAAGTTTGATGTTTAATTAATTTGTTTTAATGCTTTCCTGCCATGATAAATACTGGTCTCTACCAGTATAAATATAGTTCTATTTTGTAACTTTGCAGATTGAAAGAATACAAAATCCCTTGCTCTGGCAGACATACCAAATAAAAAAGATGTCTATCTGTGCAAAGAACAAAAATAAAAATAATGAGAAGTTGCTATTTCATGGGACAGCTGCATCCTCATTGCACACAATCAACTACAATGGATTTGATCGTGGGTATGCTGGAAAGAATGGTGAGTCATTATCCAAAGCAATTAATTTCATAAACATGTATGACTAGGGAATGTCAATGTTATAGTGCTGTTAGGGCAACATCTAAACAGAATAAGGCTGGAGAACAAAATAATAAACACCAGAGTGTACTCTAGACAGAGGAATTAACGTATTTGATTAATCCCTTGTTGATTAATGCCACCATCAGAAGTTCACCTACGCTGAAATCAAGGCTGAGCAGCTTTTGGGAAATGTATTGTATGATCTGCTTAGAGAAAGGAACAAGAACTGCTGTTCAACATCCTTGGCTGAAATATCAACTGCTGACTGCTGGTATTCCTCTCCTAGTTAGCAAAGTAGAGGTGCAAGTAATTCTCCTATTGCTTCCAAAGATAAGCTCAGCACAAGCAATCAGAAGATCCCACTCCCCTGCACATGAAATCCCTTGAAATTTGTGAAGTAATTTACAAAGAAATCTCCCTTTAATAGTTGTTAGGGACAATTAAGTATTTAGCAGAAAGACTTTCAGAGTTAGTTCAAAGATTGTTTTGTCCAGCTTATCTAGTACAGTCAGTTTTATTATTTGGTAGCATTCAAAGATGAAGGACCAGATCCAAAGGAGTGGAACCCTTCTCCCGTAGGAAAGGACAGTCATAGTATCAAAGAATAGTTAGGTTGGGAAGGACCTTACGATCATCCAGTTCCAACTCCCCTGTCATGGGCAGGGACACCTCCCACTAAACCATGTCACCCAAGGCTCTGTCCAACCTGGACTTGAACATCCCCAGGGATGGAGCATTCACAACTTCCCTGGGCAACCCATTCCAGTGCCTCACTACCCTTACAGTAAAGAACTTTTTCCTCATATCCAATCTAAACTTCCCCTGTTTAAGTTCGAACCCATTACTCCTTGTCCTATCACTACAGTCCCTAATGAAGAGCCCCTCCCCAGCATCCCCATAGGCCCCTTTCAGATACTGGAAGGCTGCTATGAGGTCTCCACGCAGCCTTCTCTTCTCCAAGCTGAACAGCCCCAACCTTCTCATCCTATCTTCATACAAGAGATGCTCCAGTCCCATGATCATCCTCGTGGCCCTCCTCTGGGCTTGTTCCATCAGTTCCATGTCTTTTTTATGTTGAGGACACCAGAACTGCACACAATACTCCAAGTGAGGTCTCACGAGAGCAGAGTAGAGGGGCAGGATCACCTCCCTCGACCTCAAAAGGAGCAGCCCAGCATAGGGTTGGCTTTCTGGGCTGTGAGCACACACTGAAGCCCGCTCATGCCAAGTTTCTCATCCACTACCAGTCAAAACCTGGGTGTTGATACTTAGCTGACATCTAAGTGGATTAGGATTTGGATTTGCTTTAAACAAAGGATTGTTACTAGAATTTGCTGTTTAACCAAATTTATAACTTCTGCAGAATTTAAAAAAAAAAAAAAAAGATGGAAGGGGTGGGGGAGCTTTAGAGATTCTGAAGGAAATAAGAACACTAAATAACTATATTTGACAATGTCATCTTTCCGAACAGCTGCAAGCATTGGAAGTGGGACCTACTTTGCTGTTGATGCATGTTATTCTGCTCAGGATACTTATTCCAGACCGGATGAGAATGGCAGAAAGTACATGTACTTGGCTCGGGTCCTCACTGGGCAGTATTGTGTTGGGAGCAAAGGACTAGTGAAACCACCAGAAAAAAACACAGGAGATTCTAGTGACATGTATGACAGCGTGGTTGATAATGTGAAAGATCCAACAATGTTTGTCATATTTAGTGACATCCAGGCATATCCTGAATACCTTATTACTTTCAGATCTTAGAATATTCTTCATAGCCTAGAAAATTCTAGTGTCTTTTATATGTGAGAATTAACAGGGGAATTCTTGATTTTTGTTTACACATAGGTTTCTTAAACTAAGTGGTTATTTAGCTATCCATGTGTTTGAATATGTCTTCAAATTATCAACACAATGACCCAGGATAAGCAAATATTTGAGAAAAAGTACTATTTCAATACTCTCAATTCAGTTACGTGGAGGAGTAGGTAAGAGCTACCTCTTATCATGCAAGGCAGAGTGAGCTGGTAGGAGAGAGAGGGAGCCACTATGCCTTACCTGCAGCCTGAAGAGGTATAGGGTAGGACAGTGCACCTATGCATGTTCCTATTTCCCCTGTTGACAAAACACACCAAGAGGCTGGCTATTTGTGAGAACTTATTTAAAATGCACTATGTTGGGGGAATTAACTTTGTTTGCCAGGGGAGTTTTCAGTCATTCTCAGGCATCCACTCACCCTTATTGATACTAAAAATCCTAAAGACAAAAACACAATATTGAACTTACTATTTGCATTCATTTTTTCACCCTGCTAGCTGTTGAAGCATAGTGTTATACCCTGTGTATGATTTCTTGTATTCATACCTGATTCTTAGGGGCATTCTCCATGGTCCCCAGTATTATATACATCTGTCTTCCACATACAAAGTCATTGCTTCTGGAATTTTCAAGATGCTAAAGAGGGACTTTATCTTCTGGTCAGTACGGAAGCATTAACCCCTCTGTAGAATTACCAATTTGCAGAGGGTCATCTACAGATGCATAACTCAGTTACCATACTTAAAGCACCTGAAATCTTTCAAAATTCTGCGAAGTAAGTAAATAATGGGATTTGTATGTCTTTTGCAAGCTGTACATTTAAGTATAGTTACAGTCTTACAACTGCCGATCACAAGCCATATACACCTGGTTTTAACGAAAGTAGTTTCAAACAGCTACATTGTGTTACCAAGTGTCCTGGTTTCGGCTGGGATGCAGTTAATTTTCTTCCCAGTAGCCGGTGCAGTGCTGTGTTTTGGCTTTAGACTGGGAACAGTGCTGGTAACACACTAATGTTTAGTTATTGCTAAGTAGCACTGACCTTGATCAAGGACTTTTCAGCCTCTCATGTTCTGCCAGTGAGGAGGGGCACAAGAAGCCAGGAGGGAGCAGACAGGACACCTGATTGAAACTAGCCAAAGGGGGTATTCCATGCCACAGCACATCATGCTGTGCTGTATAAACTGGTATATAAACTGGGGGGAGTTATCTGGAAGGGATTGATTGCTGCTTGGGCCAAGCTGGATATTGGTCAACAAGTGGTGAGCAGTTGTATAGTGCAGCACTTGGGCTTTTTTGCTTTCTCTCTTTTTGTTGTTTCACTTTTAATTATTAGTAGCAGGATTATACCTTATTTTAATTATTAAACTGTTCTTATCTCAACCTGCAGGTTTTACCTTTTTTCAATCCCACTTGCGGGTGGGGGGGGACAGTGACCAAGGGGCTGCATGGTATTTTGAACACACTTCAAGTACATGTGTTGCTTTACATTTGAATGTCTTTATGTCACAGGGATGCTATGAATAGTGAGAAGCAGAATTGGCTTAAAAGACAAAACTGTTTTCTTGTATTGTCTGAGTAACAGATTTGTATACAGACTCCAGATGAAATTATTCTTTCTTAGTCCAAAGGAGACCTGTACTGCAAATAGCTGCCAGGGTGTCATAAAACCCCACCAAGATGTTCTCATTACCTTCAAAGGGGAAAAATGCTTATGGCATCTGTAGGTGACAGGCAGCAATGTAAAAAATTTCTTCTCTTCATAGCAGATGCCTGTGCACCACATGTACTGCATAGATTCCCCTTTAAAGCAAAGCAGAGTTTAACCCACTCCTGCTGTAATAGATTTTGCCCCCTGTGAAAAGGTGAGGATGCTTTTCTCCCTTTTCTGCCTGTTTGGGTACTTTTCTGTATTTTGGAACTAGCCAGAGCAACTCGGTTAAACTGACAGCACCAGGCATCTACCAGCACCTCCCCTGGTGCTACAGAGCTACTGGGTGAGCCAGGACACACCACCTTCTATTTGCATGGCCCTCGTTATAACTGAATGCCTTGGAACGCAGCAGAAGCTGCAAGGTAAAGCTCTGCAGAACCCCAATTATTATCCCTGTTGGTGGTGTTAAGTTTCTTGTCTAGTTTCTGCACTAGAAATTGGGGGACACTTTGTACAGAGTTTGAGGGCTGAGAAAAGGGCTCCATCACATATGAAGACTGAAATCTCAGCTCCAGACTCGAGTGCTGGGATGGGCTGTCTGCAAGAGGACTTTGCTTCCCAGCAGGATTTCAGACTCAGAGCCTGGAAAAAACTCCTCTAGGTGCAGGATTCCCAGAGACCAAGGAGCTCGGCCTAGGTGAGAGAATGAGGGGCCTTGCTGAGCTGGGCCCTGGCTCCCAAGCCCCTAACTGGCTTTTAGTAGCAGCAGGGCAACTGAAGCTCTGTGGGCTTGCAGCAATGTGATGCACAGCTCCCCTCACCACTGCACGGACCCAACTCGGTTGCTCCACAACAGTGCATTGTGCCACAGTGCGTCCACCCAGATTGGGCGGCAGTGCATTGTGCCACACAGCACTGCATCGCCCCGTGTCGCCCTGCGCAGCAGTGCGCTGCTTCCTAACCACACTGCCACCCAGCACTGCCTTGCCTCACAGGCACCCAATTGTTGCCCTGCACCACAGCTCAAGAAGGGCAGACCGCTGCATTGTACTTCGTCGCACAGCACAGCATTACACCACGCCGCTCCCCTCCGTCACTTTTCCTCCTTCACCTCAGCCCTGCCCCGCCCCTCGGTGAGCTCCTCCCAATTAGGAGCTCCCACCGCCTCCGCCCCACCTCCTCCCGCGCTCCCCGCTCTCCCATTGGCGCGGATCACCACCCCCGGCTCTGCCTCCATGGCGACGCGGCGGAAGGACAGTCGAAGATGGCCGCGGAGCCGGGCGGTGGGTGCCTCCGGCCGCGCCGCTGCTGCCGGCCGCTGCTGGCCGCTTTCACCGCCGCGTTGCTGCTGCTTCGGGGCTGCGGCAGTGCCGCCACCCTTTCTCCCTCTTCTTCCTCGTCCTGTCACCATCGCGTGCCCAGCGGCGAGGAGGTGGGGCCGCCGCGGGGGCTCCTCAGGCGGTGGCGGGGGGCTGGGGGCGAGGGATGTGTTGTTTCCCGCTGTTGGGTCTGTCCCCTCCGGCTGCCGCGGGCCGAGCTGTGCGGGTCTGGCCGCTTGGCCCCCCCATGGGTGTGGTCGGTGGCAGCGCTGGTGAGGGCGGCGGAGCGGTGCGGTGTCTGCCTGGCTGTCCTGGCGGGGTGCGAGGAGAAAGGCGGGAAGGGGCTTTGTGTAAAGACGGGCAAAAGGGTGCGCTCATAGGTGAGGAGGAGCGGGAAGTACCCGTTGGTGTGGCTGTCCTTACCCAGCGGCTTGGTGCTCTCCCTGCCAGGTTGTCTACCAAGTCCCTTTAAAGGAAAATCATGTCTTGAAAAGAAATGTGGATCACCAGCTAAGAATTAACATCACCTATGACAGAAGTGTTGAGGAGTGAGTATAGTGTTGTGACAATTCTGCCCCCCCATATCTGAGATTTAAAATCCTATTAAGTAAAGCTTGTTTGTTTTGTTTTTAAAATAGTTTGCTACCTGAGAAAAGGCATCTTATAAAGGTATGTCATATTTGCTTCCCCTTTTTTTGTTTGTACATACTTATTACATGGATGCTAAGCTTAATGCAAACTTAATTAAAGGCTTTGAATACCAGCAATTTCATATCCTCCAGTCTGGGAGACTAAGGCTTTGTGTACAGATAATGCCTCCATTTCAAATACTTCCAGTGTTCTGTTGAATGTTGTTTGACAGGTGTTTGCTATATCCTGAGGTGCAAAGGTTTCAGTAGGCAGGATGTATATAGTTTTTGAATCGTCTTTGAAATTGTACATTCGAATTAATGCTGGTTCCATTCTCATTTTGCGATCCTAATACAAAATAGTGAAATCTTTGGAATAACAGAATATTGGAACTGAAACAAAATATTTCCTAAATATATTCACAGCAGTTGAACTTCTTAAGAAGTTTGGATTTTTGCTATTCTGCTCATTAACTTGGTAGTTCATGCTTTTAAGGTGAGTTATAGCTGCGCTGTGCTGGGTGACTTTTATTCTTCTTCTATTCAGAGCAAACTTTTTCCACAAGCTATATCTTATTTGGAGAAGACATTTCAAGTGCGCAAATCCACGGGTACTATATTACTAAGCAGGTATGTGAAACTGTTGAAAATCACTTGCTATATTTGATGTTCGACATTGCATTGTATAGCCTTTGAAATGGGAACAGCAGCGTAAGAAATGCCCTCCTGAATCAGACCAGTGATCCACCTGACCCAGTGATGGTAGCAGATGCTATTTAGGGAGCACACACAAATCTGCCTATCTTCCGTGGTCAACATCTTCATATGTTGCATCAGAGCTGTTAAAGCGTATACATGCTGCTGGTTTCCTTTATACATGCCCCTATTTATGAACTTGTTCCTAATCTCTCTTTAAACATGTGGGTACTCCAACTGCATTGTCTTCCAGAGCAGGGTAATTAACAATTCTCACTGTGGAGTTGCATTAAATATGTGTATTTGTAGTGCTATTGAATGCTTTAAGATTATTCTACAGTTTAATAATAAACCAGTGCTGACTGTCCTTCATGTTTTATTGAAGGCAGTGTGCCACAAACCAATACTTAAGGAGGAAAGCAGACCCTCATAGATACTGTCGAGGAGCCTGTGCAGACCACACAAGGTGTGGGCCAGTTATAGTTCCTGTGAAACATCTCCAGGTAAGCTAAGCCATCCAAGTGCTTCTTAACCTTTGAAATATTACTGTTTGTGGAAATTAATAAAAAAGAAAATATCACTAACTGTGCAGAAGTGACCTTTTTGTGGGGGATCACTAAATTTGAGTGGCAGAATAGAACAACTTCAGTTAGTGGGATTTTCTTTAGTTTGTTCTGTTCAAACAAAAGTTAAGTAAAACTGGACTGTTTACTGTTCTCTAAGATTGTGTTACAGTGAACTGTGCGAAGAGGATGAGATTCAAAACTTGTTAAGTTACTATTACTCACTTTGTTCTTCACCTTGGTCAGTGAGTAATGTGTCTGATTTTCCCAGAATTAATAATAAATTATGATTTTTTTTGAAGACTGTATTTTAAGAGGTTATCTTCTGAACCAGCAGCACAGTGCAGGAAATGCTTTGAATTTGTTCTTTTGCATGAATTTTTAATTTAACTACAGCGTGTGTTCAGTAAATTTCTTTCTTTCTCTTATCTTAAAGTTTTAACTACAGTATTATAAATGTACCAGACTACATGTGAAAGGCAGTTACGACTTGGGTATACTATTTCCATGAGCCAAGAATTTTTCAATTTGTATGAAATAAAGGGTGCTAGTTTTGGGATGTCTGGCTTGGCAGACCTTTTTTTTTCTTTCCTTCAGAAGCTGCCACCTCCCTGGTGTGTAATAAATAAAAAGAGCTAGTCATTTGAAATTTGGCTCTGGTTTTGTTTACTGTCTTTGCAGGGAGTTTTCTCATTTCTGCTTGCTTACAAGGGAATTTATTCTTGACTTCAAACTAATTGAATTTTGTCGTGCAAAATTTTGATTATTGCTGAAGTATTTAAATTGTTCCATTTGAACATTGTCAAAGCAATGCAGGGTGTGCAGTGAGAATGAATGGTACTGTGGGCCCACTGGCTTACCTGACCAAGAAGGGGTTCGAGACGCTGACTTTGTACTTTACGTTAGTGCTCTCACTACTGAAAGGTGTGGCCATGAAAATATCATTGCATATGCAGCCTACTGCCAACTGGAAGCTGAAATGGACAGGTAAGTATTCCTTCTGTTGCAATCTCTTTTTTAAATTAAGCTTACAAGTGTTTTAAGTTGGTTAGATGTGAAGTTTTAATTGTGTTGCATAATATAGCAAAGTAGAAGTCGTTAGTGAAATAGACAAGTGCTGTATTTATGTAAACCCACAAAAACATCAAATGGTTTTTAACTTGCAAAGCTGAAAGGCATTTAAGTCAAAGCTAATCCTCTGGTGTTACGGTCTAAACTTTATCTCAAGATCGTGTTTCTGTTGAAGTGAATGTCAGTTGTAGTCATTGTAACACTTTGTTTGACTATAGTTTGCCTCACCTAATATTCACATCTCTTACACAGCCTAGCACTTGTGCGGAATATTGAATATAGAGATTGAACCCAGCCCTCCCCATTTCAACTGACAGCAAAACAGTTGCTGTATTGTTAACAGACATTTTAAAAATTACTTGGGAAGTTGTTTGGAAGCACTCATTTTTATTTTAAGTCTTCTGCCTCTTCCAGTGAATATCATTGAATTTGCTAATATCTTACTGAAAACAATTTAATTTTAAAACTGTTTTCCAGGCCAGTAGCAGGATATGCTAACTTGTGTCCAAATATGATTTCAACACAAGCTCAGGAGTTTGTTGGCATGTTATCTACAGTGAAACATGAGATTATCCATGCACTGGTAAGGGTTGATGTTATAAAATGTATTTCCCTGAAATCTGTGCCTGCTTCCTCATGTACCTCCAGCTTTTTGACAGAGAAGGATGATTGGTGGAGGAAAGCTCATGCTTTGCTTCCTTCAGTTTCTGTTAATTGCCTTGAAATGTGGTACTTCCAGTTTATCTGTGGTGGGTGTGATAAATCTTTCATGGCATTTGACTTTTCATGTGAATGTCTTACCAAAGTTTCCGTGTGCTTGGTTTTTAACTTGAAGGGTTTCTCTGCTGGACTCTTTGCATTTTATCGTAATGATGATGGAAAACCTCTGACAACAAGATATGCAGATGGACTCCCTCCTTTTAATGAAAGGTATTTTCTTTCTTGAGACCTCTCTGTATTCCCACTGAAGGATATTTTTACATTGCCTTTTGGGGATTTTTTTTGCCTGTTGAAAATTCAACTTGATTCCATTTTTAGAATGTTTTCCCTTTATTATGTTCAAACATTCATGTGTGCTGTTTTTTCAGTCTTTCTTTACATTAGCAGTAAGTGCTTGTATTATCCACATATATTACAAACTAAGGCAGGATTTCATTTATCAGGGGGCTTGAAGTTAAACACTAAAACTACCCATGCTTAAAGTTTGCTGCTGGCTGAACACCTTAACTAAATTGAGACTTGTATTTTCTGTAGTCTGTCTAATGTCAGTGCAGTTCATTTTTAAGACACACATCATTCAAGGTTTATAAGTTGCACAGAACTTGCTATGCACTGCAGAATGTGTGTAGTCTATTGTGTGATTCTCTAGACTTTTGTAGAAAACATTTCTTCAATAACAATTGTTATTCAATTTGTTTTCTTCATTTAGTTGATACTGTAGAAGTGTTTCAGTGATTTATGGAGGTGGGAGGGTAGAAAACTTGTAATTTTGTTCACCTTTTTTATAATAGCATTTCTGGGGATTTTTATTTTGTTCCTTGCACTTTTGGTAACTGCACAAAATATGTCTTGAGTCTGCAGTTATGTTTTTAATAATCTTTGGCTTATTAAGTCAGACATGTGCATATAGTGAATGCATATCTTGTAGCATATGTAAGGAGAAATGTTGTGAAATAAATTTAAACTTCAGAAAGCATGAGGAAGTAAAGAAATTATTCATGATTCTGTTTCTTACAAAGATAATTCTTTGCTCAGTAGTATGTATTTGTGGGAAAGATGTGTAACCAGAATATTGTTCTTACAGCCTAGGTTTGTATCAGTGGAGCAATAAAGTCGTTCACAAAGCAGTGAGGTTATGGGACATACGTGGGGGAAAAATGCTGCGCCATGCTGTTTATCTTCTGATAACACCTCGTGTAGTTGTAAGTGTGAATCAGCTTAAAATTTTAAACTTTATATGCCAAGGTTGCCATCACATTCTTGAGTCATAAATATGTCTTCTTTAGGAAGTAATAACCTAATAATGAATACACTTTCCATGATGGTATAATTAGTTGAGAGGGTAAGATTCAAAAGTGAAGTGGAAAATGGTTGACAAGAGCATGAAATAAATAAATTAACATAGTAAAGAGACAATTAAGGGACTGGGAGGTAAGCTATAAAAGGTTAAGAAAAACTGATGTTGAATAGATTCCTTAATCCTGCTCTTTAGATGTCTTCCTACAAGCTTAGACATCTAGTTGCCTTAACAGATTCTGTTGTCACTGCTTTTTCTCTTTCATAAGTTCATCCTACTTTCTACTTCTCTCTTTAAAAGCATTGTTTTAATTTAATCTCTTTCTAATTTTATTGATTTCAAAATAGTGCAGTGAACGTTTTGTAGCATTTAAAAAAGAAATTCCTCAAGTATTCTTGAAATCTGTCCTGCTTCCACACCCCCAAGAGAACATATGCTTAAGCTATGCTTGGATTGGAAACAAGTTACAGTGTTAATCATATTTGGCCACAAATAATCTTCTTGTTTGTGTTACATGTAACCTGGTATATAGAGCAGACTTACTTACCCCTGCTTTTAAAATCGGACATGTTGCACAAACTCTTCAGAGCATTTAAAGGTGCTCTTGGGTAGTGACTCACTGGCGCTACCAAGAGTGTAGCTGGGCTCCTGGCTGTGAACCAAAGCATTGTTGTGATGCCTCTGAAGGTGTTCAAATATCTTGAAGAAAACACTTCCCCCATACAAAACTAGATGACATGTACAGGTTCCAAGTAGTAAAGTGGTTTTCATCTGAAACATTTGGCAGAAGCAGGGTTGTAGTGTTCCTGTGCTATTAGCTTTTTTGGTTGTTCAGTTTTCTTTGGTCTTAAGTAAGTGCATGCCATTCTCAGCTAGTTTCATTGGTGTTTTAGTCTTGTAAACTTGCATCATTTATTTCTGGGAGATAAATAGACACATTGTTAGACTTGGTGCTGGGTTACTTGCTGCCTTACTCAGCTTCTCAGTAGAATTGTTTTTGCACTTGGAGGAAACCAAGATGGTAGAAAAAAAAAAGCTAAAATAGTTTGAAGAGAGAATTCTAGAATATGAGGACTGTATATGGGTATCCATCTCAATATTATGAGAGTTGAGCTGAAATGTTTTCTTTCTAGGAAGAAGCTCGAAAACATTTTAATTGTCCAATTCTAGAGGGAATGGAGCTTGAAAATCAAGGTGGCATGGGTACCGAGCTCAATCACTGGGAAAAAAGATTGTTGGAGGTTAGTGCTGATATTCGGAATGGGGTGGGGGTGGGAACATCTGTTCCTCTGCATTTATTTTTAGGTTTATAGTGGAACCTACTGGAGCCTTGACAAGCAGTTGTATCAAACTTCATCAAAAAATATCACAAACAGTACTAAGCTAAAAATACTTAAACATCCCATTTCTGGATAAATCTATCTTCTTATCTTGTTGCTAAGTCTCTGAGTATAAGTTTGAGGTAAGATGATTACTGAAAGACTTAATTTCTCTTGCTGTTGTCTGTCATTTGCCTTTTTGAGAAAGTATGCCTCTTTTTTAGGAAAAAAGGGGTATTCCTATGAGTAATTTCAACTTTGTCACCCTCTGCCTCAAATACTTGCTTGTTCTGTCTATTCATTATCTTGACTTAATCCTCATTCATTTGCCCTGGGCTTAGCTTTTGCTATCTCTACTCCAGAACCTCATCTGATCAAGGAAAAGCTTTTCATCCTGAAAACACTTTTCATTCATTTAAGCTTGTGTTTATTTATAACTTCCTGGTGTGTTTGCAGAGATACACTTTCTAGTTACTGTTATATGCAGTGAGGTAAACGAGAAGGTAATGCTTCAGCATAGACCTTTTTGTGGCAGTAATCTTGAAAAATGTGTTTTTCTTGAGGCCAAAATTGTTAGCTTTTTCTGCTTTTCAGTTATCTTTAGTGTGGAACAGTAGTTGAAAGCCAAATGGAAAGACTGCCATTAGAATGAGGATAATTCTAAGGACTGAATAGGATTGACATAGTAATAGGAATACCATTACTAGTCTCCTTTCTACCTTTCCAGAGAAACTTTGTGTCTGGAAAGTAACCAGTATAGTTTGGTTTTGGTCTTGGTCAGGTTCTCATTGGAGAAAGCAAATTTGAGACTACTAAGTTTGCTAGTGGTAACTCCTCCTAATCACAGTAGTGGAAAGGAAAGGCTGGGAAACTACATGTTTTGAAGAAATAATAGAAATGAGATGAAGTTCAGTAGTAGAAATCCCAGAGTTGTGTAATTAAGGGTGAGCGACTTTTGCTATAAGCCTGAAGTTTATCATATGGGAGTGACTGAGCAGGAAAAAAGACTTGGGTGTTACAATTGCCACTTATAAGATGATTAAGAAACTGATTAGGAGAAGGTGACTGGAGTTGCTCTTTTGAGGATGGCGTGGGCTTGCTTATTTTTAAAAGAAGTGGAAAATATAACTGCCACCCTAATAAAGCTTTATTTGGAGTGCTGAATTTCTCAAGTCATGTGGTCTATGCTGAAAAGGGCTACTAGAGATTGTATGGAAACTAAAAATCAGTCTTGCACAAGAAAATTAAATGAGCTTGGCTTTCGTCTTGCCAAAAGGAGACAGAAGATGTGGTGTGATTGCTGCTGATAAATATGCTAGAAGAGAAAATTATTTTGCCTAGAGAAAAACGCGTACACGTTGGTCATTTAGCCAGAATTGGTGAGATTTAGCCAGAATTTGGAATGGCATTTCTGACTTCTAGAATTCTGAAGCTTTGTAGGGTGGAGTGGGGAAATGAGTTGCAATTTTGATCACTTTTATGGAAGAGGTTGGAATTTGATTGTCAGTAGTAAGAAGGGACTGGAAATAAAATCCTTTTTTGTAGGAAGCATTTTCTTATGATAATGCTTTTCAGTGGCTTGCTAATAGTAACCGGTGACTTTCAGAATGAAGCAATGACTGGATCCCATACGCAGAATCGAGTCTTTTCCAGGATCACCTTAGCCTTAATGGAAGATACAGGGTAAGAATTAATATGGATGGGGGAGGTTGGAAGGAGGTTGTTTGATTTTTCTTTGTACTTGATTTTACTTGGAGTTGATGAATTTGTGCTTATCAAACTGCAAGAGAGTAGATAATGGGTGTAATAAGCATTGCATTATACAAGGAGGTGAACCTAGTATGCTCATTTTTCTTTATGTATTTCAAAACCTTTCTATTCTTAATCTGGCCTTAAAAGTTTGGACTGGATTGCAATGTATAGTACTGTTTGTAATATCTTTTTACTTCTTTCTTAATAAAAGTCTTATATGTTGCATCTATAAAACCTGTAAAATAATTTTTCAACTCTTCTTGCAGATCAAAAGCATAATTTGTCAAACATTTTATCTTCTTATAGGCAGTGTGCCTTTGCAGATCACAATGCATTGCTGTTGGAGAAGCAAGCAATGCAAATTGCTTTTAGTTCATTGTGACTTGAAAAATTGTGAAATTGCAATATATTTTGTTATAGGGAGAAGGGGATGCAGCTTCCCTTTTTTTCTTCATTTGAAGACCTTAAGGCATAGTTTGAAGTTTTTTGAACTGTTGTTTCATTAGTCAGAACACTAATTTTTTGAGTAACTATGGTCTTATTTCAAAATACCTTTGCAGCTGGTATAAAGCAAACTACAGCATGGCAGAGAAATTAGATTGGGGACGCAATAAAGGCTGTGACTTTGTGATGAAGAGCTGTAAATTCTGGATTGACCAAAAGAGACAGAAGTAAGAATATAATCTTTTTAAAGAGGAAACTCTGATGCTTGTTTACATTTGTCCTTCACATGCAACTTGGTAAAAAGATGTAGAGGCAGAATAACAAGGAATGCTCTCATAAGTATCTTCAGAATGCACCCACGAAAGAGCACACAAAATGCATTAAGAGCAGACGCATCACATGCAATAAATGCAGAGCCAAGCATCTTAAAGTGTAGAATGCGCTTACGCTACAAGAGGGCTATGCTTTAGAGAGGAAAGAGGGACTTAATCTGGAAGTGTTTGCTTTCTTATTTTGTCCCTATTAATTGGCAATGCAGCCTATGCAACTTTGCGTTTCTGGATTGTACTTAAAGCAACAGAAGATGATGATAGGCATCTTCACCACAAAGCCTTTTGAGAGGCATCTTCAACACAAAGCCTTCCTTCTTTGTTTGTTACAGTACTAGTAAATTTCTAGGACACAGCTGTGTGTGGCATGTTTTGCTTGTATGTTTTAGGGTTTTTTCTTTAGAGTTTACAAAGCAATGTCGTTAAAATTAAATAGGTGCATTGTAACTTTGGCTTGATATTCTTCAAATTAGAAAGGTCTCATAATCAGACAAATAACAATAATTAGCCTCCAGAGAAGAAGTGAGAGCTTTTATGTCTGATTTGACCAAGTTGGGGGGAGAGCGGGAACAGCCTGACTTGACAGGCTGCTTAGTTAAATTATGAAAAGCAGTTACACTGATCTAATGTGATTTTTCTTTTTGAGGAGGCAATTAATCAGTCCATACTGTGACACTTTGAGGAGTAATCCTTTGCAGTTAACCTGCAGGCAGGACCAAAGAGCAGTAGCAGTGTGCAACTTGCAGAAGTTTCCAAAGCAATTACCTCAGGAATATCAGGTATAATGAATCTTGCTTTGCCATATAACTACTGTTTTAATTCTTGCGCTCTGCAGCCAGGTGACTGTATTTGTTTCAGTTTTCTAATTCTGAACTAGTAGACAAGAGTAGATATTGTGAAAAACATCTGCTTAGTTTATTATAAGCGGTCTGGAGGCTGATAAAAAAAGCCTTGTGATCTTAATAAAGCAATAAGGGTATCACTTGGCTATCTAACCAAATATCAGATGGAAATGTTGCTGTGCAGCATAAGTACCCCAGAATGTTTTGTTTGAGTTGTTTCTTCACCCAATCTGCTGCCTTGTGTCACTGCATGTTAAGAAATTTGTTCTTTTCATGCCAGAGAATGCTC